>BLKR01007683.1:0-33060 GCA_011170035.1 Teleogryllus occipitalis
TAAATTTGTCCGAGGAATTTAAACAGCAAAGAATCCAGAGAATGTGAAAAGTGCAAGAAATCAGTAGAATGCACATCACATCCATTGTTTGTAAAGATAGCGAAAAACATTATCACAGAACTGTATGCATACATTTTCAAATCAACATTCATCATTTATGAAAGTGTATGCTCTTATTTTCCATTTTATGAAAGAAAAACATATTCTTTAATGGATGATGCATTGATGCATCATGCATTGATGGATTTTATAAATTTATATTAATAATTTTAAATAACAAAGTACTCTATAAAATAGGTTAATAATGTAAGTCACATAAATACCGAATTAGATTTGTTTATAATGTTAGAAAGCATTCACGCAACGAAATTTTCCCTGGGGTCCGTTTTCTCCCAGGCGACCAGTTACCTTCGTTTGCAAGACGCGATCGTTCCCGGGTTAATATTCACATTTTGTGAAAATTCATATCATTAACTGTTTAACGTTTTTTATACTTTGGATTGATTGATTGATTTTTTTGTGTTTTCGGGCGCGTCAACTGCTCTGGTCATTAGTCCCGTTAGGGTAGTGCATGTTTTTCTCTTGGGAGATAGCGGTGATCTTCTCCCGCTGGATGGCGAGATCCGGCGCCGACCTACCGTCGGCTAGTGGAGTTTCCCCCTAACCAGGACTCTCCCACCAGCGGGGCACCGCCCAAGCCAGGACAGGCTCTAAGCTCCCGACCGGTCTCCCGGAATATGTGGTAGTGTAGTGCATGTTAGAGTAAGTGTGTGTGTAAGGGGAGAGGATAGGACAAGGGAGAGGAAGGATAGATCGCGCGCGGTCCGTGACCCGTTTGGTAGGGTACTGCTCCGGCATTCGCCTGGTGTTGATCGGAGAAACCACGGAAAACTACCGATCAGAGCAGCCGGCCGCTAGAATTCTCCTCCAGACAGCGACTGCATTCGACCTAGCTGCAAAGCTAGTGTCGAAAATCCTGCCGCCGTCAGGACTAGAAGGACCTCAGGGTCAGAGGCGCTGCAGCGACATCAGTTGATGCACTGAGCTACCGCTCCCGGTTTTTATACTTTGGACTTCAAAAGTGCTTCCCCAACTAAAATTGTCACCGAACGCCACTGGTCGCAGGTATTGCGGCGAGAATCGCATGTTTGCGGCGAGAACCTATTTTGTCCCTGTATGTACTGTCACAATATTTAAATCTTGTCTATTAAACATTGTTTTTCCGAAATACAAGGAATTATAATAACATTGAAAAACATATCTCCATTTTCAGAGTAAAGGAATAATCTATTTATGCATAATATGCATTTCATGCAATGTTAACGTAATTAACATATTACGTTAACATTGCATATTACATTAACATATACATAATTAAAAATTAGTTAATATGCCACAGCAGAGACGAACCTAAAATTTTTATGGGGCGGACAGGCTAGTTTGATGCCAGTTGACTTAACGTTCCTTTTATGTTGTACATACAATTTATTTTATTTCCTTGATTTATGGTTAAAATTTATGAAGTTATATTGATATATTGAAAGAAATATTTAAGTTTTTAAAATTTATTTCTTAATTTGAATTTGATATAAGTGATAATAATGTGAGTTTCAGATCTTTTTGTCATGAGAAAGAAACTTCATCTCTATCAGTTCGAGCTCGGCTCCCGTCGGGGTAAGACCTCAGCGAGAGTCGCTCCTCGCGATGAGCTTTCTACTACTACCAGTGAGGTTATTGTGTTATTGACGCTGTCTTGTTCTTTTATTTTCTTCTAAAAGTGTATGTAATTACCCAATAACACTAAGTCAGTGTAATGTGTGAAAACGGCTGCCCCGGTACAGGGCACCATATAAAAATGGCAATGGATGCTACAAATGGTGATGAAGTAACCTTTGAAGGGACGTCCCACACGAGCTCAATGGAAAATAACATATGTTCACATATATAAATGGCCAATTTTTGCCGCAATATCATTCTGGGCACGTACCATTTCAGTCACATTTGAGTGCTAACTTGCCAGAGCAGGGTATAATGCAAAACATTATGCAAGCTCAACAGCAAGGTTTCACGCAACCAGAAGCAGTACAACCGCAGTAAATATATCAGGGTACTGTCGGGGATCATCCGCCTCCTCCGGAACTTCAAAACCCAGACGAGGAGCAATAAAACTTTAAAAAGAACTCGGAGCAGTCCGGATAGGGCGCATTTCAATGTATTTTAAAATTTTCAACCCAAAAAGGTGGATATATATTAAAAAGAAATCGTGATTCTAGTGAAGTGTTAAGTGATAAAAGACAAAAACGTTCACAAACCGAGGTAAATCAAACGCTTTATAATGTACGTGTAGGAAACCGATTTGCATCCTTACATAACGTTGAGGAGAATGATGATAGTGAATTTCAAAGCAGTAAAAGTTCCCCAGTTATTATTCAAAATTACTATAAAAGAAATGATAAATTGTTAAATTATACATTGCTTAAAGAGGATATTGTGAAAAATGAAATTGAAATTTTGAAGTCAAATACAGCAACAATAAATTCAAAGTGCAATTTGGTAACATCGATGATTTCAGGAAATTTAGACATTTGTGAGAAAATAACGAGATAGAGTCCTACTCCTTTCAATACCCATCTGTAAAAGCATTTGAATTTATAATAAAAGATGAACCGAAGTGTCTAGATGTTAATGATATAAAAAAAGAACTTCATGATAAATTCCCTGTATTAAAAGTAGTAAGAATGTGGCAAAAACAGAAAACCCTTGCAGATCGTTGCTGTAGACGTAGAGAACAATGTTGCTGGCACATCAATTCTAAAACTAAATAAATTAGACTATTGTTTTGTTACAGTCTTTGTACGAACAAAAACTAAGCTTCCTATTTAATGTAAGAATTGCCAACGCTTTGAGCATACGCAAGCTAACTTTTAACAATCCTCGTTGCGTTAAATGCACTAATGACCATCATTTCTCTAAATGTACGCTCCCTAAATCGGGAGTTAAACCTTCTTGTGGTAATTGCAAGGAAAATCACAAGGCAAATTATCGTGGCTGCTCTGTCTATAAGGCTGAATTAAACAAGAAACTTTATAAACTTGCAAATGGTTCGAGATAAAACGCACTACACGGCAAAGCATTGAGAAGTGCGCGAAGTGTAGTTCAAGGGATAAGACATGAATGCCGACAAGCCAGGAACCGCCAACGTCCAGTCTTGAACAATGTCCAGTTCCCTCATCTACCCGAAAGACCACGCCCTTGGACAAGACCTTTAAATAATTCTCAAGATAACATTAGAAATACGACGCAGTACATAAATCAAGGCATTGATATGAATATATTAATCGAATCTATCACAAGTACTGTGATTACTCAAGTAATGAATTTTTTGTTACCACAAATCCAAAATATGATTCAAATTGCGTTACGAAAATGAAGCGTAACCAGCTCACTGATTAAAAATTATTAAACTGGAGCGCAATTGGTTTAATCAAACAAGAGAATATATTGAGGAACTTTATGTTCTTTCACGAAATAAAAATAGCTTGCTTTACGAAAACGCATGTCCATCCAACTGACATATTCAAGATACCCGGTTTTAATATATATATATATATATATATATATATATATATATATATATATATATATATATATATGCCTTCTCGTAAAGCTGCGGGTGGAGCCGCGATTGCAATTCCCAAAGAACTCACTCAAACATTCACTGCCCCTCTTTAAACAGCCTGGAGACTAATAAGAAATTCACAGAAAATACCTTGAATACAATATTTAACTTAAACAATGCGTATTATAATAAGAAAAATCATTGCTTTAGGTGACCTAAATAGTAAAAATAAAGCATGGAAGTTTAAAATTACAACAGAAGTAGGTCGTAAAATTTCACAGTTCGCTCAGAGACATAATATTTTAATCTATGCCCCTCTTGCATCCACACGGTATCCATTTAATAATAAATGCACCCCAGACATTCTTGACATAAGTCTAACCACAAACATAAATTGTCCCTTTCATCACTCGGTAATATTTGATCTCGATTCGGATCACAACCCCGTAACAATAACATTTCAGAGTACCGCTAAAGTAAACATTATAAGGAAATTAATGAATGGTAAAATAAACTGGGGTATCTTTAGAATAAAAATAGCCTCTCAATTTTCGTTACCAAAAGATATTAAAAACGATACAGATATTGATTTACATACTAATAAAAGCTACAAGCTTCGCTATTAACGAATTGTGTCAACGAGTACAATCGAACAACCATTCATCTTATTGTCTACCGAAACACATCGTGGACTTGATAAAAGATAAACACAGAATTTGAAGACTGTCAGTTGTTTAGATTACCACACGTAAAAAGAACTCTTTATGCAAGAAAGTAAAATTTCTAATAGATGAGCACAGATATAGTTAATTCAAGCAATTTTAGCGCAAATTAGTCCCGGGGCACCTTCATCATAGACTACCATAAAAAACATTACCAGAGAACAATCAAGAATACCACCATTAAAATCGGGCACCAACACTCTCTACACACAAGAAAAAGCGGGGCTTTTGCTGTTCACTTCTGAAACACCTTTAAACCCAATCCAATAGTAAACCATTCTTTTAATGAGGAAATTTTAAACAACGTGAAGCAACCTATATACTCCGCGGATGTACGAACATAATTCATTTCCTCCGCAGAACTTAAACGCACAATAAACAGACTCAAAAACAGAAAAGCAGCTGGGGCACAACCAAATAAATAGTCAAATATTAAAAGAATTACGAAAATTCGCAATTGCAGCAACAGCAGCGATATTAAATTCAGCGTTAAGAGTAGGTTATTACCCACACAATTGGAAAATGCAATAATTATTCCAATAAACAAACTTAATAAATGTCTTCAACAACTAGACAATTACAGGCCAATTAGCCTATTACCTTCATTAGTGAAAGTGTATTAGAGACTAATTTTAGTTCGTTTAAATAAATTCTTATATGATATAAAGGTCATACCTGATGCCTAGTTCGGCTTTAGAGCAAATCACTCGACTGAACACAAAATTTTAAGAGTCACGGATTTGATTGCGAAGGGTTTCATGAGAAAAAAGTACACGGCAGCTCTATTTTTAGATGTTATTAAAGCGTTCATCCATACCTGACACACGACTGAAATGCAAAATCCAACATCTAGGCATTCCCGAATATTTTCAAGATTAATTGAAAGGTCTAAATTGGTCATTCAATTTTAAAATACATGACACCATAGCAGACAAATACAGATTCTCAGCTGGAGTTTCACAAGGTTCCCCATTGTCACCGAATTTATTCAAAATTTACCTTGTCAATTTTTCAGAACTAATGGATACCGAAATAGCCCTTTTTGCAGAGGACCCTGCCATCGTTGTACAATATGAATAACTGGTTATTGCCCAGGAATAATAATATATTGAAAGACTTTCATTAAATGAAATTAGTTAAATTAATATTTTTTAATATATATTATGCTTCGGGGGCTGGGAGAAACCAAATCACCATGAGTCATTCCCTTTTGAGTGCGCCACAGTGCAAAAGAAATGTAAAATGTGCAATATAATCGAGAAGAACGTATAAATGTGTATTGTGCAAAAATTACAAACACAACAAACAACAAACAACACAAAACATGCAGGAAAAAAACCATTTTTCAAATGCTATAATTACATTTTTAAATTTTTAAATGCCATGAAACATACGAAACTTTACATTTGTAGTTTCCTCTTATAAAAAATGCATTTATAAAAATCCGGACTCCAGTAATTGTAATGCTAAATATAAAATCGGTGGTGGTGATGGTGGTAGCAATGGTGGGTAGCAAGTGGTGGGTGAAGGCCCTAGCAGCAGAAGTTATCAGCCAATTTCCCTTTTGCCAGTTTTTTCAAACACTTAGAAACATTTGTATGCATAAAAAAGTCGTTCCCAGGAAATATGAAACCGTTTTCAGATTGCCCGCATAATTTTAGAAAATAGTAATCTAAAAATATGACTTGTTAGACAACAAATACTTTTAGTACTAATCGGCTTTGACTGAAAATTCTCTTGTGTTTCAAATCTGGGAGAATCTAATTATTAATTTCAAGTAAAGTTCTGAGAAACTTTCAACAAAATTGATAAAAGAAACATTCACACGTATCCCACATTCCTCATCGAATTTTCTTGCACACCTAGAAACCAATTACCATACGCACCTTTGTGAGACAATTTTACAACCCTCTTTCTTTATACAGTTACCGGACAAGGGGACAGAATTGATGGGATCCAAAGGTGGGACGAAGAGCTTGCAGTCGTCTCGTCGTGCATCGCGTTCATTCGCTGAATATGAATGAGCCCCTCTTACTGCTCCAAAGCGCTCGTTCCCACCTCTCTCAGACGCCTGGAAAACACGCAACTGGCTTGGAATCCAATCGGAATCGCAACATGCCCCGTAATGAGGGCGCTCTACTTGTTACAGCGACCAGGGATGCGTTTGTTTGAAGGCAAACGTGTCCCTTGAATCTCTATTACATATCAATATATTGCGGATTTCGACCTTTTTGCGTTTTGTATTCTTTTCCTCGGAATCATAGGCTGTGGATATATTAATTCGTTTCATTACAAGTTTCATGATAAGCATTCACATAATGGATTTTTATTATGCCTGTTTTGCCTTATTTTGGAAAGAGTGTCGATTGTGAGATAAATACCTATTTTCGTCTTATTTTCGCTTTTCGAGAACATGTTTTCCATTTTAACGCATGGTTTTGACAACCGTAACTTTAAGCTCTCACTTCCTAACAATGTAAATTGGAAGCATCAATGGCGCAGCCCAACCGCTTATCTTAAACGTAAATTTCCATTAAAAAGTTGGTATAATTTATAAATGCCTATGAAAACTTAACGGGTTTGCATTGTCCAATTTGCCGTTTCTTTTTCAGGAAGTTTGCTCCCCAGTCTTACCGCCCGTGAGAACTTATCATCTGTGCAGTCGTGGAGTACGCTGTGCACCCAAAACCGAACTCAATGTCATTCGGGTGTTCATAAGTCTGTCGACCCTTACTGGAAGGAGTATCAGTGAATCAACCGTTTCGATTGTTATATTTCGATTTAAACTTAAAGACTGTTGATGTAAATCAGCTGTTACGGTGCCAGCCCATCGGGAACTTGGATGACATCTACAGTAGTGATGTTTAAGCTCCTGATTGGATGACACCGTAACAGCTGTTCAAACGTCAACAGATTCTGTAAATAAATTGAAGTGTAGTCGTCACAAACCTTGCGGTACGGCAGTACCCTACAATGTATTTTACTTTGTATTTTATTTTACGTCAAAAAGAGAAACTATGTGTGACGTGCTACAAGGTGAAGTGTACTCATTTGTTGTTTTCATTTCTTAAGTAAGTAAATAAGTAGTTTGCCAAATCACAAAACTCATAAATCAATTTTATAGAAACAATGGATAAAAAACGACACGGATTTTTCAACTGACGGACAAATTATCTTTTGCCAATGTTGTTGTAAAAAGGTAAAAGATAATATAAAATTAGCAAAAAACTATTAACAGTGATTCGTTTTTACTTATACAAAAGTGCCTTTTCTGAGTTTAAATGCCTATTCATGTGCCTATTTTTGAGATTTTCTAGCGTCTTATCTGCCTATTTTCTATTTTTATAGTGCCTACCGATCCGCTCTCTACTCATCAACGATGCTTAATGCGCCGCTGCGACGCATCTGGCCGCTGCCAGGATAATCAAATGCTAAATAAGGAGAAACTCGACGGCTGCATATTTGAGGCCGCCGCGGAGGCTCCCGTGAGGGGCGCCCTCGCATCTGCAATTCACTCCACTTCATAACGCTCCCCGCCCGGCGCCTGCGACTGCTGCACTGTCGTCTCCACCACTTCCACGCCCGCGCCACTACCTCAGATCCGCCTTGCCCACTGCAGATGTCACTGCCGCCTGCACACCTTACTTTTACTACGCTGACCCGCCTCACCTCCAACACCGCTTCCGCCCCAGCCGCGTTGTCACCGTTACTTTGGCACTGACACCTCCATCTCCGTCGACTTCCCATCGCCTCCTCCCCCGTCGCCTTGCTCCCCATCGTCTTCGCCACCGTCACATCCGCCCCGTCGCCTCTTCCACCACCGCCACTCTTGCTAACGCCCCCGTCGCCACTGCCCCCGTCGCCTCCGCCCCGGCACCGCCGCCACCCCCGTCGCCGCCCCCGCCCCCGTCGCCGCCGCCCCCGTCGCCACCGCTCCCGTCGCCACCGCCCCCGTCGCCGCCGCCCACATTAAGCCGCGCGTCGCCGCCCGCGCATCCGCCGCCGCCCCCGCCCCCGTCGCCGCCCCCGTCGCCGCCCCCGTCGCCGCCGCTCCCGTCGCCGCCCGCCCCCGTCGCCGTTCCCCCCGTCGCCGCCGCCCCCGTCGCCCTTCCCCCCGTTGCCGCCGCCCACGTCGCCGCCCACGTCGCCGCCGCCCCGTCGCCGCCGCCTACATCTCCGTTTCTGCCACTCCGGCCCTTAATACAAATGCTGTGAATTCTCCAGAGCAGCTGAGTCCGCCTGCCGGGGTATTGGAGCAGCGCCGCCTGTAGCTCGGGCGCGCCCGCTCTCGCCGTGAGCTCTGCTGTCCTCTGCCCCGGGGACGGCATGGCGCGGCGCGGCGTGGCGCGGCGTGGCGCGGCGTGGCGCGGCGTGGCGCGGCGTGGCGCGGCGTGGCGCGGGGAAACCGCGACGGGCAGGACGGTCGTGCTGCAGCGAGGGGAAGCACCAGCTCATTCTTGACGGGGGAGGAGAGACGGCTGCGCAAGAGCTGAAACTGACTTCAACGAGCGTGAAGGTGGCGCGCCCCGAAATAAGCGACGGGAGAGGAAGTAAACGATGCGTCACCTTAATCGTTGCGGTAAAGTTACAACGGATGAGATAGTAGGTGTGGAGTGGGGGCGGCGAGGAGGGAAGTGGACCGCAGGAAGCTTGTCATGGGGTGAAGTACGACTAACCAAGTAAGTAGGGCACGTAGTCTCAAGGGTCCGACAGGTAGAGCACAGCTCGGCTAGAGGCGACAGTGGTAAATGGAAGCGAATCAACGAATCAACGCTGGATAGGGATGTGTGCGAGAGACCAGAGGCAGATCCAGCCGATTATTTGGCGGGGCTGGGAGCATCGTAGATTTTTGTAAAATAATAAACATATTTGTTATTATTTTGTATATTATTTCTGTACTGTAGAGATGATGCTATACAATATTATTGGTTAAATAATTACATAATTCGAATATAAATATGTAAATAAATTTTTCCAAATAAAGGTAGGTACACAAAAACTCTAGGCCTTTGGGGAGGGGCATGCCCCCCCCCAAATGCTTCCCCCTTGGATCCGCCAGTGCGAGAGAAAAGATACGGTCACGAACAACTGAACGGTTCGGTAGTAACGTGCAACTTTGTAATCCAGACACCGACAAGGCATTACCCGTATTTTTAGAATTCACTGAGACGAGCGATCGAGAAATTTCTCTCTTCCTCGGGGCAAAATCACGTTTAATGAGAAATTTCATAAATGATTCTCGTAATACTTAATACAAAATTCGCATACGACGCTTGGGAACAGAAAAATATACAATTGAGAAAATATTTATACCAGTACAAGCCATTGCGATTACAAAGATTGTTTTGTATTTCAGCATCATAAACGACCTTTTCTGCTGCAAGAAACCGTTCATAATCAGGCATTTTACGTCACAAATGATGACTTCTTAGATTTTACGGCACGAATGATTTCGTCATCACACATTCTGCCAAATCGCAGCAAGGGAGTCGGGGGGAGTTAGAGGTAAACAGCGCAGCCAACCACGGCTTTCTCACACATCTGTCTAATCCTCGTGACGTCACATCAAAGTTTTCGTAAAATTATGTTCGATTCTCTTATAAATTTATAATGCTGATATAAAAACAATAGCGTATGCAACTCGTTTATTATGTTCCTTAATTATACTCGTACAAATGCTCGAAACGTACAAACTCGCTCCTAACATCGCTGGTTTCCGAAACATGTACTCATGCAATAAATCTTAACATTATTAACAAATTGAATAAACTACTATTGTATCATAACAAGGTAATGGTACTCTTATTATTGTCGGATGATATTAGCAAACTCTTTGTAACTCCTAAATGCTATATTTTATTTAGAAATTGCAATACAAAATAAAGTAAAAAATGTAAAATATTCCATGTATGTATAAATATTTTCTGAACGAAAATATTCTGAAACTATGCATGTAAACGAGCCAGGATTTGATGAATTAAAAAAATATATTCAAGTTAATTAGTGCAACAAGCAAAGCTCCAAGTATAAAGGAGCTAAATAACTTGTGTACTGCTCTTGTAATATGTGGTAATTAAGCATGTACATAGAAAGCGTGCACAGAAATGTGTATTTGAACATAACATGCATATCGCTAATTTAGATATTTGTTTCTTGTTCATTTCAGCTTTATACTTTTAATATTTCTTTACTTTCTATATATTTAAAATTTTTATGTATATTTAAATCTTTATATCTGAATATTCTGGATCCACTGATCGCTTCTCCAATTAGCTGTGGCGAGAAGAATCCATCAAAGCCGGAAAACGAAGGAAAACCAAACACCGAGAAATCCTCATATGGAAATCTGATAGCTCGGGGGGAGCCCCACAGGGCGGGCATCACGATGGCGTAGGTTGTCGTGGTCTCAGGTGGAGTGTCGTATCCGACCACCCTGACCCTGAGTCTCGCGGCGCCTCTCACGTCGGTAACTTGAAGGTGCAGGCAGTGAGAAGGCAATGCTAAGCTCCTGGTAGTCGGGTTCGCCCGACTACCCACCAGTTGGGCCTATGGCGCGACGACCTTGGAATAGGATCGGGTGAAGGGTGCTTTTCTGAGTACTTCGGATCCCACTTGAAAGTCCGGCGGGAAATCCAGAAATCACCCGTCATATTGATTCGGTCCCGGCGTCACCCACGTCGATAGCTGGCGGTAAGCTTTGGGGAGACGGGATGGGGGCTCCGAGGCGCCGCGGCGCTCCGGGATCTTAGTTCAGGTGTCTCCCAGTTGGGCTCTCGGATTCATCGTGGAAGTGGCCCGATACTCTGGGTATAGAGGAGGGAACTTGTTCCCGGCGCAAATGAGTGGCGAATTGTCGAGACTCCGGTACTAGCCTGGAAAGATAGGAGCTCTGAGCTAGCAGGACGGCCCCTACCCAGGCATTGTATGGGGAGGTTGCCACGAGGGCAAACCGGGTTCCGGCTAGATCCGGACGTCAGCCCGTCGGCGTTTTGCGCGTCGGTGGGGGGGTGCGGATAAGAGCATAAAGGCCAAGGTGCCTACCCCAGGGACTTGTCCCCCTGACGAAGCAAAGAGTTGTGGTGTTGTAGACCACACGGGGTTTCATGCAAGCCCGGGAGGAGTCGCTTTTCTGAGTACTCCGGATCCCACTTTAAAGTCCGGCGGGAAACTAGATACCACCCTACAGGTTGCCCAGGTTCCAGCGTTACCCACATCGATAGCTGACGATAAGTAATGGGAAGACGGGATGGGGGCTCCAAGCCGCCTGGGTCTTAGTTCAGTTGGCCCCCACTTGGGCTCTCGGATTCGTCGTGGCACTGGCCCGATACTCTGGGCAAAAAGGAGGGAACTTGTTCCGGCACATGTGAGTGGCATATTGTTTTGATTCCGGTACTAGCCTGGAAACGTAGGAGCTGTGAGCTAGCAAGGTGGCCCTTACCCAGGCATAGTATGGTGAAGTTGCCGTGAGGGCAAACTGGGTTCCGGCTGGATCGGGACATCAGCCCGTCGACGTTTTGCGCGTCAGTGGGGGTGAGGATAAAATCCCAAACGGCTTAGGTGCCCATACCGGGGATTTATCCTTCTAATGAAGCAAAGTCAAATGGGATGTTGTAGACCACATGGGGTTTCATACATACAACCCGGGAGGAGTAGCGACGCCCCATCTTCACCATATTAATGATAAAGAGGTGGGAACAGTGCCGTGTGTGTGACTCTTTCTCTCTCTTTCTCTTACTTTCTCTTTCTTTCTCTCTCTCTCTCTTTCTCTCTCTCTCTCTCTTTCTCTCTCTCTTTCTCTATCTCTCTCTTTCTCTTTCTCCATTGAAAGTAAACGGTGTACCATTGACTGATGTTAAGAATACAATATTTTTAGGTCTTTCAATTCACTCAAACCTTAAATGGAACGTCCATTTAAATGAATTGAACACAAAATTAAGCTCATTATGCTATGTGTTCAGAATTGTTTCAAATTCAGTCTGCTCGTTGTGTATATTTCGCGAATGTTCATTCCCGCCTGAGATATGGCTTAATATTCTGTGGAAATACATCGTGTAGCTCCCAGACTTTTAGACTACAAAAAAGAATTGTACGAATAATAACCAAATCCCACCCACATGATTCTTGTAAGCCTATCTTTATTAATCTAGGAATTTGACCATTACGTTGTCTGTTGATTGACGAATCAGTAGTTTTTGTCAAAAATATCTTGCTTAAGGCTAAATGTGCCGACACTAGTTCAATTTGTCGCCACCACGAGGCAGCACCAAAATAAGCAAAATTTCCTAGACCAATAACGACTGAAAACGTCCGAATATCAATCTGTAAACGGCAGTGGATTCTCTTTTAAAAGAGAATTTACGCTACGCAGCCGTTTTTCAAAAAAGATTTCCAAATATTTTTTAGAAAATTTTTCTCATAGTTCCGGGAAGAAATTAAAAAATGTGGGCTTATAGCGCGATGACGACGTGCTTCCTGAATCCAACGGCGTGTCAACCATGCAAATCGGATGAATAGGAGCGGCGTAAAGTGAAATTTCGGAAAAACACTTCACCCCCCCCCCTTCCCGCTCCCCACAGTTGCGTCACCCGATCTTTGTGGGAGCTCCCTCGTCGCGGCCGACCGGCCAAACTCGGCGGCCTGCGGCACGGGAGGAGTCCGTGTTCTCAGGCAGGCAAGCCGGGCAGTCGGTTTATGGTTTCGTCCCTTTCAATCTCAATATAGTATTTTTCTCCACTTATCAAACTACTGATGCTGTAACACAACCAAACGGTCTCGTATCATCTGTAATAGTCGTATAAAACTACATATCTTGTTCACATATTTCCGTCTTCCTTCGAATACCATCAAAAAATTATTTGAGGCATTACCCAAAATATCGATTCCGATTTGGAAACTGATTTCAAAAAGAAAATTGAACTAATTGTGTAAATATCATCAATATTCCATGTTCTAACATCTTATTTTACATACATTTTACTTCCAAATCTTCCGTTATCATTCCACTACCAGAAAGAATGAGCCGAGATTACGCACGAGCTCATTTATCCTGCGACTCGATTTTTGATCTCAAAACGGCGTTTGTCTCCTTGATAGATTTCATCTGATAAACCTGTTTCCCCAAGTAAAATCGCCGAAGCTAATTTTAAAACTGTTTTTGTACTTTCGTACAAATTTGAAGAAGTGGTAAAATAGCGCGCAGGCGAGATGCATCCTGAATCCAACGCTGTAACAAAGATTGAAATCTAATATTAAGAATCATGACATGTCCCAGCTTACTTTGTAAGTTATATTGATATAAAATGAATCTGGTGTATTTGTATAAACTTGAAGATGGGAATAAGTAATTCCCGGTGCATCATTTTGGTACAAACTACGTAAATGATAATGTAAAAGGATATAGTGTAAATCATTGCATTGTGACACATTTATGTATTTTTTATTGCATTGAATTATCATGAAAGCAAGAAAATTTTAACCCTTAGATAGGAATACCATACTAGAAGTGGAATATCCGTTTATGAGGCGGATAAATTATGTTTTGTTGTACAGTTATTAATTTGGCAACTTGCCGGTTATCTCCCGGTGCATAGGAAATGGTCTAGCCGTGAGTGACGCATATCCGAACATACATACATCTGCACACTCAAATACTGTATAAGGATAAGAGAATAAAAGTATTTGGAAAGGACTATTGGGACTTCACGGGTATTTGGCATCTGCGCGAAAAACCGATGGTGGTTTACCGCTATCACCCCATGGTTCTCTCGACGATTGGCTGAATAGGTGATGAGGTAATTATTCATGCCATAAACGGCAAATACGTCATGATCTGTACCGTAGGGTGTCATTTTCTGAACAATTCCGTGTAAAATACCGTTTATAATGCTGGAATTTAATAAATAGTTTATAATCCGTTTAGAATAAAACAGCTCAGAACATTGATAACCAAAACTTCACTTCTTGCAATGTTTGCGAAATTCAAGTGGTTCTAAACGAAAGGAGTATAGTTCAAACCAGTTTATTCCTACCTAAAATGGGCCGTTCATAAAACTCACGTGTTGAAAATTTTTGCCTCTTTTGAAAAATTGCTGCAAATGAAATGAAATAGGAAACATCTTCACTTATATTACATTTCATTAAATAATATTACAGCGATATAATCGCAGACCCAAAAGCCGCATATATGTGCAGCGACCCTAATAAAATATACAGAGGATGCCCGCATATATTAAAGTCAGGGTCAAAATGTTAAATATTCATTGGCAATGAAAGAAACGATTTTATCCAATATCATCAAAACGCTTCATAGGACGATATAGGAACATGTATTTCGTACATTGTCACTATTACTGGCATCAGCGTTCAGTCACATTCAGAAGCTCCGGATTGACGCTATTGCCTCAGCAACGCGACGCCAACTGGAGGACCTATAAGGGTTTAACGCTAGCAAATGAGGCCCATGAAACCAATTGTTACGATGATGCGAACTATGGTGCACTTACAATTCTGAAATAGCAAGCAGATCTTGATCCCTTGCCAATCAAGGGATCAATAGTCTGTGTGCGAGCGAATGAATACATACCGTACACGCATACGCTTGAACGTACTACACGCACACAAACATTTGTTCTGTTCAAAGGTTACCTCAAAGGTCTTGCCTAAGCGTATGTCTGCAGACGAGAAATAATTAAGTTGATTACTTTTTCTTAGAAAATCAATATTGTTCATGGTATTGAAGTGAAGGGTTTGGGGGCCCTAACTACGTAGGCCACACCAGTCACAGTAAGCCTTCTGCTATTGGCAAATATTAATATTCCCATTTTGGTCAAAGTGTGCCTCTCTTCATCTTGTTATTGGCCCATTGGACCCATTTTTGAAAAAGTTGCGTTTGAGAGTTTCTGAAAATGCTAGAAAAAAAGAATAGAACAATATGGCGTTTATGTCATCGTACATTGTCAGGGTACCTACATTTGGCACTATCCCTAAATAAATTAAAGAAAAATTTGGAGCCTTTTTGAGAAAATCTTGTTTTTATTATTTTTTAAAATTGCAAATATTGCACGCACTAATGCACGAAAACTACTAAAATTCAAAAAAATCTTTATGGCCTTTATGAAAGAACTATTTATGTGCAATAAATTTAATTTGAAGGAAAATTCGCTGTCTTCAATTTTGTAGTTGTAGGAAGACCGAAAAAAATCTCGAATTTTTGCAAGTTTCGAAAATTCACTGTTATTGTGAATTTTGTATTCTTAGCATAGTTTTTTTAAGTATACACAACGAGCAGTGAAAATTGTAACAATACCACTTTCATAAGTGTATTTTACTATATTCTTACAAGAAATTTAAAGAAAAAAATTGGAGCTGTTTTTGAGAAAATGTTGAAAATGTTTGGGAGGCTTCATGTAAAGTACCTCCAAATTTTAAAGAATGTGTCTCAAAATGTCAAAGCTTCACCTAAAGCCAGATAAACAGGGGATACTTCAAATTGGAAGAGATTGTACGGATGGTTTCGGCGCTAGTAGTGTTCACAGACGGACTGATAGACAGACGGACGGACGGACGTTTTGAAAAAAAAAAAAAAACATTTTGGTATCAGGGGACCCCAAAACGTGTATCAAAATCACGAAATCCGTTTTCCACAGCATTTAATAACTTTCTCTATACTACATATATTTCTCCGTATATATGTATGTCTACGAGAAAGTAATGTTCTACGTATAATCGGTATATACGTACGAGAAAGTAAAAATTGGTAGCGTAAAGAATATTGATTCAGTGGTGAGTTGTAGTTGACATTCACATAATTGAAATTATTGAAGGCGTTGTCATTGTCAACAATATTGTTGACAATGACAACGCCTTCAATAATTTCAATTAGCGTAAAGAAGGTGGTAATACCTAACGTCATTTCCAAAGAACAAGAATGGAGTTCAGTGAGATGTGGCAGAAACATGCACTTTAGAGCATTTTAAAACATGGGAAAGGAGTGAAGATCTTGGAGATTTTCCTAGGTAATAACAATCTTGTTTTGGGAATTGTCGATAAATCCACGAAACGTGAAGCAAGAAGGGTATTTATCTGAGAATTTTTAAAGCACGAATGGTATTTAATAGGACTATTCAACGGTTGAAGTTACATCCAACAGAGTATTAAATAGAACTAAATATTGAAAATATCTGAAAGCATGCTTAAAAAATAGGTAATGTTATTGTGCATACATAGTTTATTGTACGTGAACACAGAGGGCGATACATTCCACCTCCTAAGATAGATGAGTCGCAACTTACTGTTGGCTGGTAGGGGAAGGACGGTAAGAAAAATCGAATAGAAAAAGCGATAATTGTTTCGAAATACACCGCCCTAATTGGGGCATATTATGTATAGTTATTGTATATATAGTTAAACACTACTGGTTTTAATTTCACCAGTGGAATAGTCACAATACTATCTCGAGATACTTCATTAAATAATAGGTAAAACATTTTCTTCAATTATTTACTGTTAATAAACTTCCAATTTGACACAGCAATATGCGAGAGGATAAAGCAATGTAGACTTTGAAATATTCCTAAAAATACTATAAATGTAAATTTTCAACGATTTAAGAGAAATGCACATCTGGAGTCGCGACTCCTAATGCTGAATGATTCCCGTCCGTCTTCCGTCTTGCTTGTCTGTCCGTCCCTCTGTGAACACTAGTACCGCCTAAACCACATCTTACGATCTTTTCCAAATTGATGAAACCCCTGCCCATCTGGCTCTAGTTGAAGCTTTGAAATTTTGAAAATCATTCTTCAAAATTCGGGGAACTTTACATGAACCCCCCGGACATTTTCAAAATTTTCTCAAAAACGGTTCCAATTTTTTTCTTTAAATTTCATGTAAGAATAGAGCAAAATACACTAATAAACGTGGCATAGGTCCGATTTTCGGGGTTAACTCTGTATTTCTGAAAAATGCAATAGTTTTAATTTTTCGGCGTCTTCCTAAAACTACAAAATTATAGATAGAAATTTTTGCTGCAAATGAAATTTGTTGCTCTGTTCTTTTAATAAGGTCATTTAGATTTTTTGAAAATGTTAGTAGTTTTCGCGCAATATGGCCTGCAATATTTGCAAAAAAAACAAAAAAAAACAAGATTTTCTCAAAAACTGCTCCAAATTTTTTCTATAAATTGTTATGGATAGTGCTAAATGCACTGTATAAGATGACATAAACGATATATTGCTCTATTCTTCTGTATTTTCAAAAATTACAAAAATGTATTTTTTTACTTGACTCTCACGTCGGTAATACTCACATTAGAGGCGATTTCCTCACCCATCGCGTTCCCTCACGTTTTTCCTGCAGTAGCGGACGCACCCTGACCTAAGGTGGACCGGGCGGTGAGGAGACCGGGGAGTGGGGGGTCGTCGGCGGAGCGAGTGTCCCGAGTGGTGGGGGTAAACTCCACGAGAATTGTGGGCGGAAACCGCAGCGAAAGTCACAACTATAATATACGATAATTACTACTAATATACTATATACTATTATATTGTTAGCGTTCGCCAGAACGAAATTACGCGGTATCAGAGGTATGCCTCTCGAAACGCGCGATCGATACAGGAAATCTCAGCGAGTGTCCGCAAGTCTCGAACGCGTACGACTGAGAATGTACGTCAACCGCTCGTAAATACCGAGGGTCGCGACGAATGCGCGGGGGAGTCCGATGCCTTGACGCGCGAATGGGTGTGGTAAAGAAAGGGAAGTTGAAAAGGAGGCTTGTTAGTGGACACTGTCGCCGCCTTGTAGCGGCTCGTCGCCCTGTTTGGAACGCTCCGTACCCCGCGACTCGCCCCCCCTCCCGCGGCGGCGGTGGCCGAGATGGCGGCGGCGGCGCGCGGAGGCCGGGGCGGAATGACGCCAACGACGGTGAAAAGCCCCGGCGGCAGAGGCCCCCGGGCACCCGCCGCGGCGCACGGCGGCAGACAGGGCGGCGTCGTGCCCCGCGGCGACCTTCGCGACCAGGCGACCTTGACTCCCCTTTTCTTGGTTGAGGAACGGCGGGGACTAGACTTCAAGGTCGCGGGCGCTGCGTCAAGAATTAAAAGTCAGTGTTGAACAAATGCTACGGAGTGGCAGGTACGTCACTGGATACCTGCTCATCACAGTCTGTGGGAGAAGTTACTAGACAATTATTGTCACAATTTACTTATATTGATTCCTATTTTCCCGTGAAGGCGTATATTATTCACGTTAGATCTCAAATTCTCAATTGAGAGTAAAATTTTAAAAAATCAAAAGTCTCTTGAGTTTGTAATCCTGTTTACTTAACTGTAATATAAAAGGATGAACTTTCTATGCTCAACTTCCAATGTTAAACAGAAATATTCTTGTCAGTTAAAATTGCTGAAAAACGAAAAGCGAGAACGTAAGCGAGAACTGTTTATTTACTGATATTGTTAATTTATTTCACATTATTGCTAAATATAATACATACCTGAAAGATTTAATAACAACATAAAACGAAAACAAGGAAAGAATTCGTCATGCAAACATACTCTGGTCACTTAGCAAAGATGTTTTTATAAGGGAGAATTTAGTAAGAGAATAAACATCAAATAGCAATGAGTAGTGAAGAACATAAACGTAATAAAATTCTCGGTTATTTGATAGAAAAAAAACTCGCAAACATGTTGTCGTTTGAAGCCATTATTCACTGCATCGCGCCGCTCCAGCTTGCGTATTATAAATACACCCCTTTCTGGATTTTCAGGGTAAATGAGTCTGGAGTCATGGGAAGTTGCCCCAGAGGCAAGTAGCTCTTGCTGGCGCGGTTTGACGTGCATGATATGGATGAACGCAATTAAATACAGTAAAATATGCTCAATGCGGAATCTCAAGGGACCAATATTTTTTTCCGTATTAGACAAGATTTCGCATTATACAATGCAATACTGTGGACTTTACGTTCGTCGGGACCTCGAGGTACGCTCGCATTTGACATATTTGCGTATTATACACGATCCGCATTTGAGCAACTTTTGTTATATTTGCATTTTTCTTCCTTGAAAATCTAACTCTTTCATGGCTACCTTTTCCCCGCACTCCTAGATTTGTAACGAAACCACAAGCACAACTCACGTTTAATCACGATACATTTCGATCGTGGATATAATTATTATTATCATTATTATTATTATTATTATTATTATTATTATTATTATTATTATTATTATTATTATATACCTTTCCCCTTCCCCTGGCGGTTATGTTTGATGAACGATGCTGCACTGGGTCAAAGATACTGCTATACCTCAAAATATATTTCACATATGAAGCTTCAAAGCAAAAAAATAAATTAGATGTATGTCGAACTCATCATACAAAATTTCATCAAAATCCGAAAAGGTCGCGTGGGGCACTTTTCCAAAACTATACTTGACATGGAATGACTCATATCACAAACTAATTTAAGATCACATTGCCAAGGGCTAGATTCTAAAAGCTAACGGACTGTTAGGTACAAAACAAAAAGATAACACGATTAAAACCAATGCATTATTAGTATTCTAAAGTTAATCTTGACGTGCTATCAATGTAATAGAGGATATTTTAACGTTAGAATTTTCTGGTAGTCAGATAAATCAAGAAATTTAAAATTCTTGAAAACCATTTAAAAGCTCTTTCATCTTCGTAGGTCCAAGACCTCGACCTCCACCTCCCTGTGAGACGGAGGTTATGATAAACGTCGAGTCTTCCAAGTGGCTCGTGAATTTTTGTTGAGCACATGCATTACTTATGTGCCGACGCCCGAATAACTTACTATTGTACTGCGAAGGAAACGATCTTGAGGTCGGGATCTCTCTCGTAAAAAGTTGTTCCTCTCTCCGTGATTTCGGTACGTGAGAAACGGGTGGAACCACGCAACCGTCTCGGTTTTACCTCTCTCCTTACTATAAACTTCAAAATGTTCCTCCAGTAACTGTGCGCCAAGCACTTACAGTGGGATTCATCTACTGTCACAGAATTTGCTAGCTCCTGGAGTACGCTAGATAAAGTGATGGAGCTTTGTTACATTTCAAACATCACTTTACACAGAAGGGTTATGGGTTACGTCTCTGGCCTTTTCAACTGTCATATAATTTTCAATATAAACTACTATACACGAGATTTTTCGTAATGTGGAGGAAAGACTTTTACAACAGAAGATCATTTCCACTTGTCTAAGCCTTTCTACATCCAAGTGGAACATCATTAACAAATCTAAAATTAATATTGTATCAGACATAGAATTACAGAAGAATTAATTATGACAAAATTATCAGATGTGAAAACAATTTAAGCCGAAAAGGTGTATTTTAGAGCAAAATTACCGCAGTTTAAAAATAAGGATGTAGACTAAAACTGAGGAGCATCCATGAAATTTTCGAGAACTTCTAATTTCAAATTATTTCCAAATTTTATTAGGTACTATCTGTTTAATTGGTATACCCGTATCAGTATTATTTGTAATAGTTGATACACATGTATAAATTATTTAAATATATACCAACACAATCCTCTCGGTACCAACGAAATCTGTTAAAAAACAAGCTCTATAGATCATGCTAAATAGTGAGTTTATCATTCCGCTCAAAACGGCATTTAAAAATCTGACAAGCAGATGAAATTGGATATTTTCAATTAATAATGGCCAATTGCGACAAGAAAAACTCGATTTATTTTTTCCTGCGTCACTAATGACGAAACCCGCGAAGAAGTGAAAATACGATCACAGCTCTTCCCATCCTCATTGTCAGGCGTTCTGCACTGCGTCAATTCAAATACGACTAATGAACATACGTTTAATGAATCTAAAAAGACCTCTGTCAGTAATTAATTGTCTATCTGTTAATGAAGTACGAACATTGCTTCGAGTCTTTTGCTGATACACGGAATTGCGTTTACTGACAACGAATGTAACGAATCCACAAAAGGTTCGTTCGTTCCAGTAACCTGTGCCTATATCAGCAAGTGTATTTCGTTTGCACTAGTAATTGGATCTGATTAAATTGAATTTCCATTGCATTATGCCCTTGGTTGTAGTAATAATTCGAAGAGTCCAAATATCGCGTATCGTGTGCCATGAAAGCATGTCACTGAAATGAAAACCTTTCGTTATTTACACGTCGCGCCAAAGCTCCGTAGTAATTTAGTGAAAACACATGAAATAACATTATTTTTTGTACTCAAATATCATAAATGCGCTGGAATTATATACTAGGTATTTACTAAGGTTTCTACCTGACAACTGAGTAAATAAAGATATATTGTAGAAATCGAAGTTATTGCTATAAGTTAATCCCGGAGCTAAAAAATAAAGATACATATACGATGTATGTTGAGATGCACAAGGGGTAGGTTCTCCAAATTTATTGAGTCAGCAAAAAAAAATTATGTAACCGTCGATAAAACTTACAAGATACACAATACAGTCTGAAAATGAGCTTATTCGATAATGTGAAATAGTTTATATACGAAGGAAAGTTACTTCCACACCAGGAATACCAAGGTGTTTTGAGTCACATAATATACACATGTCCGGAGGCTACTATTACAAAACATACCGCAGATTTTAAGCCGAACTTTATGAATAATGGCAGACGCAGTTTTTCGAAAAAAAGGTATCCGAAAAAATTAATTTAAATTTCATTATCGAACGATCAATTCAAACAAACTGCCACACCACCGCATGCACAACGTCTTTTGTAAAACTGAAATCTCTGTACACTAATAGTGTTACATACTTTCTTGTACTATTTAGTTTCCTAATATCTTTGGTCGGGACGGGCTTTTCGGTCGAGCCCCATCTTTTTGCCAGCTGCAATATATCGCCGCCCAAACATTTTTTTTCACATTTGCTCCATTTTTCGGTTCCTTAATGACAGAAACGAAAAATTACTTACAGAATATAATAGAAGAGTAAAACCTCGTCCTATATGGAACTTTGGTTGAATAATTTGAAGCGAAAATGGCTTTACTGTAAATGCGAAATTTGAAGCTTTTTTGAAAACTATTGTCACCTTCCTTACTCCCCCCTTTGATGTGAGGTTTTTGGACTAATGACTCAAGCAGAAGATTACATTTGCGCGATGAGTGGCATCCGTATTAACAATGGATGTCACCAGTTTTATTACAGTTGAAATATTCCCACTGTAATGCAGGGTATGGGGTCGTCTTTCGATACCAATGAAAAGAACGATCGGGTACTTTTGAAAAATTAACAGGGAGCGTATATTCTTTCTTAGAATTACAAAAATTTGAAAATAATGGCAGCAATAGTTAAACTGGATTATATCACACATTAGCACTTAGCACTTGAGACACAAACTCTTACAATTATTATATTCTAAGTACAATAATAATGAAAAGACACTATCTGAAAAAACTGAACATACACATATACTCTTATGAAAAGAAAAATACAACGTAAAAGAAAAAGAACTGGGAAATAGTTCTTAAATAATTCCTCTACAGCACGTAACTCTAGAGTGAATTAAAAATGAACATCAACTTATTTACCATTACATTAAATTGTATAACCAAGCTAAAAAAAGTTTCAGTTACAACATGAATCTAATACCTTTTTCACAGAAATCTCACACAGATTATGTCAGTGGATAAGTAACTAGAATTCATTCTTTGATGAAATAATAAAATGTAACATCAAATTAATACTTTCTTTCGCCTCAAAAGAATTCGTTACTTCCTACGACTTCTGAAGTTTACAATAGCTTTTAAAATGTTAAATCATATTTTTTTCAGTTACGAAAGTCGTTGAATGAATTACACTTTCTATGGCAGTGATTTCAATCATGTACGCCTAAAGTAACTAGAGTTCTATTCACTTTGCTTGTAAATATAACTTCTAGCTCAATTTCGACAGATACGCTAACAAGGGAAAAAGACAATGCAGTTCCCAGCAGAAAGTAACGATACCACTGGTCGTTTTAAAATCTGCACGCAGTCGTCGGAAATCTAGACGTCCGCAGCGTTTAAGGTCAGACAGCTGAGTTTCCTAGCGTGGTGACGTTTCCGCAGCGAATTCTATCCTGCGCTCCGTCGTCTTGCTTACTTTTTTGATGTTCTAGCATGGTATCGATTTGGAGTTCTCTGTGAATTTGATGGTTGGGTATAAACCATGGAGCTTTGATAGAGGAAAATAGGGTTGCATCGAGAACTGTGGCCAAAGAACAGAGACCAGGTCTAGCATGTTTTAGGAAGAAATCAGAATCATGTGGTAGAGCAAAAATTCAAGCGGAAGATCAGATAAAAAAGAAAGATGGCGTTACATCAGCTGCACTGAAATATCTTTGTGGCTGGAGAATGATAAAGAATTACCCAGAGTGGAATATGACGCATGAAGATCACATGACGATCGGTGGGTTGTGAATGAGGAGCGGAGAGCTATGTGATCAAACAATCGCATACAATAGCTCTCTTCAGAATATTTTTTGAACGAGGGCAAACTGTAACCAGTAGTGTACGACAGATTTGCAAGCCACGCAATATGTCCTTGTCTACGGCAACTTTTACGTTGATAGCAGAAGATACACTTTTGCTTACTAAAATAAAGATTTCCGCTAATAATCCCATAAATAAACATTGATCTTTTGCTTAGGCGGGCCAACGAAATTGTTCGTCGTCAAAACGTGTGCTGATAGTGTGCACAAATGAAACGACACGATTTAGAGTATTATTAATAGTCTGCAACTTTCCCCCTGATGTTTTTGTAGGGAGGGCGTTGCTCTAGATTCCTCAAGGACCAAGGATTCCTGAGTCGCCACTTACGATCACATACATTTAATCCAGGAAGCCAGAATACCAAGTGTTGATGGTATTCTGTCTTGGCGCTCTTTTTCCTTCCTAAATCATTTCACGTTTTTGCTTCATAGTCAAACTGAGCTGCTCTCGACGCCAATGCCAATGAATCAGAGGATCCACTTTCAAAACATTTGCTCAACCATAAAGATTGCTTTTCTTTACATCCACAATTCGGTCTTGTCTCTCAGAAGTTCCATTCTTGGAATCACTGGTAATTAGATGGAATCTTCTTAGAATTAAAGATGTGGTTTTTTGTTTGAATGATAAATTACTAGCTTGGATTAACCCGAATACGATGTTGGAAATTGTAATTAAATACTGAATGATAACATGTTTTTAATTAGAGATCAGAGCAAGGAAAGAAAATAAGTTCTCCGAATTATTCAATGATCAAAGAACCAGCGTTCACAGTAGTATATTATAAGGCCTGTCGTACACACAACAATAACGTGCGAAGATTTCTTTTTCTAATGGAAATGCTACACTGTAGTCTAAGCACGGTAAGAATTAAATATTAACATCCGTTTCCCAGCTTCCGAGAATTTTAAAATCACCCGTCTCGGAATATCCATTGTAGCAAACTCCAATCAAGCTGTTCACTTACAGCCCCCTCTTTACTGCAACTTTTCATCACTTCGGAGAAATATTGCCCTGAAACTGCTCTGTGAGCTCCGTAGCTTTGAAGTTTCGCAGGTTTCGATGTCATTTCTTTCCGCGAAATCTGAAGCGTCTTTATTCAATATTATGATCCCTTTTTGGAGGGCTTGACGTGCCGTTGGCTTTGGAGCGAGAGAGCGCGCCTTTTCCATAGCGGGGCTCCAGTTGTTTACGCCGCTTCATTCTCAGGTAGAAGGTAGTACCTACGCTCTACGGGAGAGCGTGGCGCACACGCTGCCAATAGCATCTGCTCTAAGTCTTTATTTATTCCAGAGGCTTTGAGGCAGCAGATTCTCATTGCGCTTTTGATCTAGCAAAGCTTTTCGATAAAAATCAGGCCAAAAAATCCTGTATCTCTTGCTTCCTACGAGGTGTCGCAGCCCTAGCAAAATGCGTTGCGGCGGTCGATTGCCACGTATCAGGAGGTTTTTTCATCAATTTGAGAAACTGGATAGATAAATCACACATAGAGCTTAATATCAAAATTCCAATTTCCGCACTTAAATGATTATACTTCGCGGTTTATCACTTCATAGAAAGTTGTCTGGAACGGTTAAAACGTTCAAAAAATCAAATAAATTGCCGATCACAAGAACACTATAAGTCTACATTTAGTGAAAACGAGTAAAAGTCAGAAATGCATACTTTGCGTGTAAATCCGTCAACGCACAAGCGATAAAAGACACCATTTCCTAGAATGCAAACAGAAATAGACATTTTAAGTTGAACACAAAAAAAGCTCAAGTCCAAAACTTAAGTTATATTTCTTCTCAATTATGATCATTATAATAATTTGTGGACCTCCTCTTTAGAAGAAATCAACACGTTGCTGATGTTCGCATTGTTAGTCAAATAGAGGAAGAATATTTTGCTAGTAGTTGTGCCAAGCAGAGTGGTATATTCCTCCGAATATCGAAGAAACAGTACCATATCCTGGAATAATGGGAACATACAATTGCACACAAGAGGTCGGAAATAGATTTCAAGAAAAGTTGGTTGTCAATTTATAAGAATAATCGTTTGTTCACTGAGACTTCACCGCGAGGAATTCCAAGGGCTATCAAGATGTTTATTTCAAAATTTCATTATAGTTTTTGTTAAAATCATCAACACAAGGAGTTTTGGAAGCAGTGTAGTTCATTAATGGGCTTAAGAACAATGACATTTCTCGAAAACGTGATCATAAGAAGCTACAATTGCGAAATGAAAAAAGTTACAAGGACGTGAAAGTGGAGAAAAAATGGAAGTCATTAAAAACGTGTCTTGAATGTAACATAGAAATAATGTATTTTCTTATCTATAAACATAGCTAATTTGTTTTGGAACTTATAATTTTTTTAAAAATCGAAAATATATTGATTGCAAACAACAACCAGTTCACAGCATAAAAAATGTTACTATTCAAACAATGTAGCATATTGATGCTCTACATTAACAATGAACTGGTCGAGTGCAGAACTTCAATAATGTTAGAAACAGAGTTGAGCATTATTATTAATAATATGGCAAATTGCCACAAGGAGCATAGAAAACCATAATAATGTGTAATTTGCTTAGTTTATAACTTTAGCCCTTATGGACGCCGAATAAGTGGCCGAAACGACTGCACTGTAAAGTGTTCTTTTTTATATGGACCTAAACGCAAGCAGCACAAGTCATAATTTCAACGGGTCAAGAATAACTTAATAAATCACATTTATTTATATTTTTAATATACTAGCCAAAACAATATTTTCATAACAGTTGAGCAAAAGCAAAATTGATTACTGAAGCTCCCGAACTGAATTCATTCATTCAATGAAATCATTCAATGAAATCATTCATCATTCATTCAATGAAATCATTCATTCATTCATTCAATGAAATCACTCATTCATTCATTCAATGAAATCACTCATTCATTCATTCAATGAAATCACTCATTCATTCATTCAATGAAATCACTCATTCATTCATTCAATGAAATCACTCATTCATTCATTCAATGAAATCACTCATTCATTCATTCAATGAAATCACTCATTCATTCATTCAATAAAATCACTCATTCATTCATTCAATAAAATCATTCATTCATTCAATAAAATCATTCATTCATTCAATGAAATCATTCATTCATTCAATGAAATCATTCATTCATTCAATGAAATCATTCATTCATTCAATGAAATCATTCATTCGATGAAATCATTCATTCGATGAAATCATTCATTCGATGAAATCATTCATTCGATGAAATCATTCATTCGATGAAATCATTCATTCAATGAAATCATTCATTCATTCAATGAAATCATTCATTCGATGAAATCATTCATTCGATGAAATCATTCATTCGATGAAATCATTCATTCGATGAAATCATTCATTCGATGAAATCATTCATTCAATGAAATCATTCATTCATTCGTCATTCAATCAATCAATTCATTCGTCATTCAATCAATCAATTCAATCATTCAATCAATCAATTCAATCATTCAATCAATCAAATCAATTCAATCAATCAACTTATTCATTCATTCAATCAATTTATTCATTCATTCATTCAATTTATTCACTCATTCAATCAACTTATTCATTCAATCAACTTATTCATTTATTCAATCAATTTATTCATTTATTCAATCAATTTATTCATTCATTCAATCAATTTATTCATTCATTCAATCAATTTATTCATTCATTCAATGAATTTATTCATTCATTCATTTTACCGAAAGACATGACTCAGGGCATCAACTGATGTCATTGCAGTACCCTGAAGGCCGCTCCATAACAGCTCGGGAACGCGAACGCGAAGGGAAGGATGGGAACAGGATCGCAAGGTACGTGCGCTTCACAATGGACGTGAACGGGAAGACGAATAGCGATATGAACCTGCAGCGGCAAGAAAGAGAATTTCAAGAAACAATTGCCTAAAACAATGATGACTATAGCTACGCTACTCTGCTCACTCTTTGATTTGCCAGCTACCTTTTGATCGCCTGTGTTGTTTTGGTTCTGGTTTTGTTTGCGTGCTGTCCGTTGCGTTTGTTTCTGTGCTTCTGTGGTATTTTCCCCTATTATTGTTCATTCTTTTTAATTCTTTTTCCATTTTCTCGTCTTCCTTTCCTATTTATCATATCTTATTCGTTCCATTGATTTTCATTGCCTAATATTCCTTTTGTTTCATTCCTTCGCTGTGTTCTATCTCTGTTCTCCACTTTTTTATTCATTATTGTTAATTTTGTATTTACTTTTTGTTCCCTGTATTACAGTTTCAATTTTCTATTGTATTTTATTATTGTTATTTAAGTTTTCATATTCTTTGTTATTCCTTAATCTTTTATCGTTTTTATTTCTGTTGTTTTATTATTATAGCTTATATCCCGTTATTTCTATCCTTGGTATTTATTTAATCATGGCCATGGAAGCAAAATTTGAGTTGCTCGATTCAACTAATGTCAAACAACACTTGCCTTGTGGGCAAGAAAGATCCAAACCACAAGGATAAATTATTTACTGAAAATGTGTGGCAAGGCATAACAACTCATCTGGATAAGGAGGGTAAGTAATTGTACCTTGTTTTTCATCCAATTCATTGATAAAGTGTATGTAAGTAGAACTTTGATGTTTACATTATATTCTTTTTTATTTCTTCAGTTCAGGTCTGCAAACAAAGCTGGTCAAAACTTCGCGAAGACGTGCACAGATAATGAAGTTACATTTATGTCCAGAAGCAAAACAAGGGGCCATCTCAGCATTTGCTCAATGGATCAGGGAAACTGGACGAAAAATCTGATCGAGATGGGGGTCATTGACCCGGAGGCTGCAGTACAATCCTTGTTACAGGTTGTTTATACACATTTATACAGTCCAAATGTTAAATAATACATTATGTATCATTGTTAAAATTAACGTTACTTCTCTTGTTATGCTCACTATAGTCTCTAATTGTATAGAAACAATTATGTAGTAGAAACAATTTCACTTTGGATTTAAACTTTTCTATTGAATTTAATCGTTTAATGTCATCTGGCAAAGTGTTGTAAAATAATGTACATGTATTGTATGTGAACTTTTTGTAATTAGCTGTTGATACTGTCACCTGATTAATATGATTTCTACATCTAGTGTTATAGTAAGAGACTTCGGCATTTTCTTCGGCAATATATCCCCGTCCTTAAGCAAGTCATTTTGACAAAAACCACTGATTCGTAAATAAACAGACAAGGTAATGGTAAAATTCCTAGATTAATGAAGAGAGGCTTACAAGAATCACGTGAGTGGGATTTGGTTATTATTCGTACAATTCGTTTTTGTAATCTAAAAGTCTGGGAGCTATAAGATATATTTCCCCAGAATATTATGCCATATCTCAGGCGGGAATGAACATTCGCGAAATATACACAACGAGCAGTATGAAGGCTGACTGAATTTGAAAGAATTCTGAACGCGTAGCATAATGAACTTAATTTTGTGTTCAATTCATTTAAATGGACGTTCCATTTGAGGTTTGACTAAATTGATAGACCTAAAAAATTTTGTTGCCTTGACATCAGTACATCGTTCATTTTCAATGGAGTACAGAATTGTTTATTTGAAATGGAAAACTGCATTAAAACTGTTCTTTTCATTTACTATTAATTTGTTATTTGGAAACCAATTTGAAACTTCTGATATTGTACTATTTACAGTTTCTTTATTGCAAAGAATGTTTCGATCATCCGCAAAGACAACTGTTCTTCCGTTTCGAATTGTCGAGGGCATATTGTTTACGTATAGTAGGAAGAGAATAGGGTCTAAAATCGATCCCTGAGGAACTCCACGTGCAATGGGCAAAGAATCGGAAAGGTGCGTACGTAATGTTCCATCAATCCAGTAAGTTTTATCCAGTTTACTTATTATTATAAGTAAAATCCAGTAATATTTCCACTCTCTTATATCGTTGTTTAAGGTACGAACATAACCAATCTAGAGCAATACCACGGATTCCATACGAAGGTAATTTTGCAAGTAAAATGTCACGATCAATGACGTCAAAAGCTTTAGAAAGATCTAAAAATAATCCAATGGGTGCTTTGTTTTGATCCATTGATGAGGCGAGATCTATGAGGAAAAAGAATCTTGGAGGGAAAATTAGGTGGGAATGTACATTTCAAAATATACACGAGCTAAATTAAGGTTGAAAGATTCTGAATGCATAACATAATGAATTTAATATAGAGTGTATAGGTGACCACTCTTCTTTTTAGTATTTATCTGTAGAATAATCCAGAAGTTTGGATTGTTTTGTAGTACATAATGATGGGAACAAGACAGGTTCCAAAAAGTGTTATATTGAAGAATAAGAAAATAACTCAATAGGTACCCGGATTAAATTATTCACATAATTTAATGTTTTGCTCACAATTCTCAACAACGTCAGTGTATAAATATATTTAGGACCATTATCAGAATCTAATTTGAATACGACAGAATAAGACAGTCATAACAAAAGAGATTTTATTTTTATTTTTCACTGATACGATTTGCAATTTTTCACACAACTTTTTATAATGAACTTTAAAGTATGTCTGATACTAGTTTGTCAGCTATCTGGTTTCACTGTGAAATTTCTCAATTTTTATTTGTTAAGACAGTATTATTACCTGGACTAATATTTTAAGGAATATCTTAGTTACATGACCATCTCAAAATGCTACCCGAATTGATGTAACATTTTACATAGCTTTAATTATTTATTTACAAATTCTTTGACTTTTCGAGTTGTGATATTCCTTGATTTTTCCTGGTTTTCCAGGAAGTGGTCTCCCTGTTCAATTCAGTTAAATGGATATTCCATTTTAGCTTTGATTGAATGAATTCAGAAAGTTCCAATTTATATTTCAATGCAAGCTTCAAAATTGATGTGATGCTTGTGTTCACTTTGTCTTGGAATCAATGCATAGTACCAAAATATATTAAAACAATTTTTTTGTTTACGTTTTTACAGATTGAGCAGCTCTGTACCGTCGGAAGTGTGGAGCTGTTTGGAACTAGTTGTCCGAGATCCCTCTCAGCCATCCTCTTCAAACCAACCATCACTTCCCTTCTTCACCCAACCCCCTATCTCCCCTTCTATTTCAACCCCATCCTCGCCTCGTATCTCGATCCAACAAGTTCCCAGCCCATCTGCATAAAAAAACTTGAAGAAGGCATAGAAAGGGCGTGCGAATCCTTTACTGCCCTCGTGAACAAGAGGTGCAAGAAAAGAGGTAATGGAGTGCTGGACCACGTGGCAGAGCAAATGGAGTAGTTGAGCCCGCGAAGATAAAATAAATGCTTGCCCGAAATTATGCAGATTGTGAATAAATATGTTGATCATGAAGAAGATAATTAATTTTATTTAAAATATATCTCTTTTTACACACTTCAACTGCCAATTTGCCTCTAGATCATTTTCAAGTACATAATCTGCAATTTCATTCTTTAAGTTGTACACTTCAGTTGGTACAAAGTTGGAACCCAGCCCTCCATCGGGCAACAAATTAGTGTATTTTGTTTTATTGCCTTCCACTCTCCCTAGGAAACTACTCCATTGTCCTCTATGTCTGTGAATCCAGGAGGCCAGAAAGTTGTTTGTGCCTCCTGGCACAAATAATTGTGGACGAACACAGTGGCTTTAATTATAGAGTTTGTTGTGTTCACAGAACATGTTAACGGTTGTCTGTATACCCGCTACCTGCTACCAAGAATGCCAAAGGCATTCTCCACCGTCCTCCTCGCACGTGACAGTCTGTAATTGAAAACTTTTTTCTTCAACTCCAGGATTTTGCCGGGAAAGGGACTCATTATATAATGTTTTAGGAGAAAAGCCTCATCTGCCACAAAAAAATAAGGCATGAGGCAGTTCCCCAATGCACTCGGTGCTGGTGGGCTTGAAGAGCCTCCCTCCAACTTCTGCCCAATTTCTGAACGGCGAAACACACAAGAATCATTTTCAGATCCTGCAGCACCCACATCCATCCAAATAAATTTAAACTTTGCGTCGCAACATGCCAATAGCAATAAGCTAAAATAGCTTTTATAATTGTGATACACGGAACCACTTGACACAGGGCACTGAATTTGTACATGCTTCCCATCAATTGCCCACAAGGCATGTGGAAAATTACATCTGTCATGGAATTCTTTGCTAATGTTCATACACTCCTCTTCTGTGACTGGCAATTCCATGTAGAGAGGCCGCAGGCAATCACAAATCGCTTCACAAGTTTCGTAAACACTTTTGAAACAGTGAAATAACCTACTCTAAATTCCCAGGCCAGGTTTTGGAAGGATCCACCGTCTGCCAAGCATTTTACAGTCATTGCCAGCCGAAATTCTGATGATAGAGATTCCCTTCCGGTTCTCTTTAAAAGTCTCATTTTTGAAATGTGTAGCAACTTGTCGCAACACTCTGGATACATTCTCATATATTTAAAGTATATCTCAGGATTCCTTGTCTTCATGTGTCTATAAATATTATTGTAGGCACCCTTCTTTTTCCTTTCGCCTAGGCCTTGGCCGAACCCACCACCTACAAAAAATATTATGCATTGATTCAATCAGAGAATACAGAATCTTCAATCACAAATCAATTTAAAGTCATTGGTTAAGTATTATTTAATTTTTAAAGTACAGCAAGAACTATCATGTGTAAGTTTTAATAATTCATGTTATAAGCAAGAATCATACCTTCGCTCTCTTAGACCAGTGCAAAGATAGTAGGTCATTATGATGAGCATCAAGCCCATACCAATTTCCACGAGGTCTTCACAATCTTCACAATTGCCAGCCCTCTCCATTGTCGATAATATGGTTGGAGCAATGAACGCACTAAATTACACCATTCGCGGAAAACGAACAATTAAAAACTAATTAAAAACGTGAATGTTAAAGATTCTAAAATTTTGAATAACCTATGAATAATAAATACTTAGACAAAAGAATATTAAATAGAAAAACAAAATGAAAATGAAATTAAGAATGAAAAAATGCAAAAACTAATAAGATACAACTAAGAAAACTTACGGAAAATACAACTAAAATTTAATCAAAAACAAACTCAAATATATGAGTGAAAGTTTCCGGCTGGTAGGCCATGGTCCAGTTGGCATTGAAAAGCCAAACGTTTCGTCCACGTCTGCGGTGGAGATCTTCAGTGGCGGCAGCGTCGTGGGGGGTAGTCTCCGGGTCGGCGGCTGGCTA
>BLKR01007684.1:0-33037 GCA_011170035.1 Teleogryllus occipitalis
TTAAAGTGCTTTTAATCGAGTACGTATTTTAGACTCTTTGAAAAATAAGTGGTAATAATAGTTAACTAATAACCTTCAGGATATTACAATATCTTCAGCAATTGGAGATTACGGTATATCTTGGGTTGGAAAAGGTTTTTCTAATGTCAAAATAACCTCTTTACTTCTTTTTCAACAATCTTTAAAAACAGCGTTGGCACACGTTCACACATTTTCCATTACGTATTTATCTCAATTGTACCTTCTCTTATCAAACTTACTCTCAATAATTTAAATAAATTATTTCTTTCCCAGCCAAAGGTACGCTTTTACTTTCCAAATTCCTACTAGTGTAACACTTCCGCCCAAAAACTCGTTCAATCTGTCACATTTGCTCACCTCTGCATCAACACATAAAGCATTCATCATCTGTTTCACTTTCGCTTGTGCAATCCGCAAATACGTCATAAAGATGTTTAAATACAATCACTAAACCAGTAACAATTTCATACAGAATGTGCATTTACATTTTTTACTACAGAACTAGGCACATCCATCAGAAAAATGACCTTTTTCAATAAATTTATCTCGTTTGTAAACTCAATACATTCACGCCTTGCTGCAATTAAAATAAATACCCTGCACTTTTATAGAGTGACTAAAAACTGGCAAAATCACTCTTAAATATGAACACTTCGGATTGGACAATTGAATGTAAAATAAACATACAGTCCTCTCGTTTCCTAAAGATTTGACATTAATGAATTCAATCCTTTTATGACAGTCATTGACACCATCTGATGAATCGTAACTAAACTATTGCATTGATGAATCTCCGCATCTGTGTTGCAATGCTTGACAAAAAAGTAAAGAAAAATAATATTTTTGTAAATATATGAATGTTTTTGGCTGTAAATCGTAGTCTCAAGTACTCCTGATCTTCAAACGAAGCTAATAGAAAAGTTTCAAAGATATTGGTTCAGTTCTAGCAGAGTACATTTATTGACTTAAGTTTGTATTTCTTGGATTTTCCTACTTGAAACACGTTCAAACCATTGCTTAAAGGTATTATTGTCGGCCCGGTGGCCGAGATCGCTAAGGCAGTAGTGTCGACCGAAGGGTCGCGGGTTCGAGTCCCGCCTCGGGCATGGTTGTATTTGTGTTCGTCCTTTCACCCCTTATCATCACCATATCGTTTCATCTTCATAGTTACCATACCGTTACGTATACAGCAATAGTGGTCGCTAATAACCTAGATGTTGATGCGACCTTAAATAACCAATTAAAAAAAAAGGTATCTTAATTTCATCGGTACCTCAACTACTTTGATTGTTGTGTTGTCCAGAGCTGCTCAAATGAGCGTTATACTTGGCATACTGTGGCCTAGCGCTTATCAGTGGGCAACCGGGGTGGTCCACTCCTTGCTTAGTCGACACGACCAGAATGAAGGGAAGGTGCTCGGGTACATTCGGCTCTAGTCTAGGGGAAGGTGAGACGTGGGTAACTGATGTGGGTCATGGTAGATAGTCTGCTCCGTAATATTACATTTGAGCAACACTTAGTGTTTAGTTTGTGCTGAAAATCAAAATCAATATGCGAGTCACGGATAGTTGTCTTGAATGTTGTAATGAATTATTTATCAGATACAGAAGATTTCATTAAAAAATATTTTGTTAAAAACCTTTATTATGTTTACGATAAGTATGAGAGGAATGAGAGAAATGATTTTTTACATGCTATTTAATTTGTCTTTATTACACTATACGTTGTAAATAGAAAGTACAGTAATTCTGCAAAGGAAGGTGGCAATACGACAGAAAACTGGCATTGTGGGTATGATATCGGAAAAGTGGATACATAAGCTTACAAAAATCGGTCAGGTCTGATTTTCAATAATTTCCTTAAAGTGACTATGTGTTAATTTTTTTCAAATATGAGTAGTTTCCGCGTAATTTTACTTGAAATAAAGGGAATTTTAAAAACAAAGTTTTTTTAGAAACGGCTCAAATTATCTCATTAGTTTTTATCGGACATTGCGACACTTAAAAAAGCAGCGCAAGTACGATTTGAATTGAACTCACAAGTTACAAAGTAGCGAGAAAGTATGTGAGAAGAAACAAAAGGTCATCTTCGTCAAAATATTAGCTTTATTAAGATAGCCAGCCGTCGAAAGCCTTAATAAAGCTAATATGTTGACGAAGATGACCTCTTTTATTTCTTCTCATAAGAACGTCAACATCACCACATCAGAATTCCCACAATTCGAGAAAGTATGTGTTGTTGCAACACCAGTAGTTGCTTAATAAAATCCGTTCTTTAATACTAGATTTTGAAAAAAAGAAAATTAAAATTTCTGAATTTTTGAAAATTGTCAAGGTTATGTTTAATTTTGTTTTTAGAGCGTTGAGAAGGGCGTGATTAGCTGTGGGGCTGGTGGTGTAAGGGAAATGTGACTAGCGTGCTAGACCTAAGAACCTTAGTTCAAAAGATAGCGTACAAAAAATGTTGGTGGTTGGAAATATTTTTTCAGGTTAGTGTAGCATATTGTATGTCCGTTAAAAATTATGCGAGAAAAAATGTACTACTTTAACCCCTGTACTTACATTTTGTGTAGCATTCAACGATATGAATACAAACCCTGGTTCCAACTGCGACTATTATTCGAACAACATAACCTACCTTCATATTTCCTTTTATGAATATTGTTCTATTTGCAATGTATTTTTGGTGAAAGAACATTATTATCTCGTTTAAATTAGGAATACATTCAGAAAAAACCTCTCCGGTTGTAAAACAACTGGATAATTAGAGCTCGTCATCTTGTAGAGAGGCTTACTGTAAATAACCATGAAATGCCAACTTTGTCAACGCATTTCCAGATACATGACTGGCATAAATAACTGGTGTTATTTCCACGCTGTAATTAACTTCCAGTTTACCCCAAAACAACACGTGATAGGAACAAAGTGAAAACAAGAGGAACACACAATGGATGATACCACAAACCAACTACCGTGTTTCATTCATGATATATGAAAATACTGCAACTCTTCTCCAGGTACTCAAACAGTGGGGCATAAAATGCGAGGAAAACCATCCGAGTCGCTTTGTTATTCCGCGCAAAACCAACTTGTTTAAACTGTTTGTTTGGTCAGCGCGGCTCACGGGACTGGGAGAGGATTGGCCAGGTTCAATAAGAGGAGCTGGCTGAGTGTTTCACACAGTTTATTTCACAACGCTTATACAGTCTACAAGAGAATTACCTCGGGCATGCGGCGTTAGGGAGCCAATTACCGGACCAAGGATACTCCCGGCAACATTGGTTCCACTCGTCCTCGAGTATTAAATGTTGATGGATTTGCGCTGGATATCCTGGTGGTAAGAAGCACAGGCAGGATTCACAGTGCAGTTACTGTTTCTCTTTGCAAAGTGGCAGGGGCTCTCCGCCTTATCGTGATATATTTCGTCGTAACGGACTTACATAATGCCCTGTCATACATGTTAGTGTTATGCATTTATATAGAAATTGATTAAACAACAGTCATATGATAACGATAATACAATGAAACTGCTCTTGAATTTGTAATGACACAACGCAAGAAGGCCTACTTCTATAAAATGTTACACCTGAAAATATGGAAAACACATAACACGCTGTATGCAATACACATTGGTAAAACCATCAACAGAGGGTAGGTTTACAGAAAAGCAAAATTAGAGAAGCAGAAATTGCAATAGAAGGTTTTGATATTTTTAAGTTTAGTTATATAGTATTTTAATCATTTTTATATCCATTTCTTAGTCCATTTCCCAAAGTTTAGAGAAAGCATGTCAAATATCCCGATATCTTTCCAATATTTCTCTCCAGGAGATCCACAATAATATTATATACAATTTTAAAACAAAATAGTCATTTTTTTTTCAAATTTGCAAACATCATTTTGTTTTCAAAAACACTTGAACATATGCCTTTGCTTACAAGATCAATAGCTTCAACTGGGCACTGAACCAAAGAGGAAAGAACACATGGAACACGTGGTTTCATGGAACGACAAATATGTACATGGGCGGCGTCTTCGCCTGTGTCCGACAAAGTGTCACTGGCACTCGGCAGTTGGCGCAGCGCTGGCGCTGGCGCTGGCGTTGGCGCTGGCGCCGGGGAGTGGTGCGCAACAACGGCGACAGCGGCGTCAAGACGAGGGCCGCCGCAGCAGCACCAGCGGCACCAACAGAGCCGCCAGGGCACCAGCGCTCGGCGCGGCCACCAGGGGTGCTGCTGCGACAAACGCAACGCGCGTGCATAGTTCGTATCAGTGAGAACAATGCAGGGTGTTACGGAATAAATGTTACAAACTTCTACAGTATATATTACGGGGATCAAAGATGTTCACATTTGGCAATGGGCAAACATGTGGTGAGAAGTTTCGTACGTCAGTTACGTTATTTGACTCTGATTGTTAGGCAACGTGTTATGGATAGGTATTGGCAAACACACGAAATCTTTTTTTACTACATCAGAACGTGGCCTGACAAGCGATAGTAGGTTATGGTGATAGATGCTATGTTGTCTACCAATCAGAGATCAACGTCACATAAGTAACATCTTTGACCCCCTCTCCCCAAATGCTCCTGAACAGGGTTGTCCAACTGGCTGCCCGCGAAGCCATTTATTGTGGCCCGCGAAAGGTTATTAGTCAAAAGTTAAAGTCTCTTGCATCCATGTCGGAGAAGAGAATACTGTGTGCCCAATGTACGTGCCCTACTGGGGTCAACATCTTCTTAATGTAAAGATAGCTTAAGTTTAGATTTAAAGATTATTTTTCTAGTAAATTCAGAAATGGCAAATCAACCCAATGTGTTTACATGATATGATCTGATATCACGCATTGTTGTATTCCCCTCTCCCATTTCAGAGCAGTCGGGCAAAATGCGGAGCTCAACAATACGGGGAAGTAAGCTGTGGATCGCCCGAGTAATGAAAATATGGCCTGTAACCATATTAAGTTTTTAGTTGTAGTCCTTGAGGCCTTGCAAGTTAGACACCCCTGCTCTAGATGCTAGAAAGATATTTTGATGACATATATAATTCATTCAAGAGCAAGTACATTTAAGTCAATAGTTGGACTTGGTACACGACAACCAGGGGCTCGGGGCTCGGGGAGTGGTTGCAGTATACGATAAACGAAAGAAATTGAAAAGGGGGTTAAGAAGGGATCATTATATTCACCCATTAACACACAACACCAAACAATATTAAGAACGCAAATATCACTAATGACTTTATAATTCAATTGCACTTATTTATGTCGTGAAAAATAAAAAAAATACTGATACAAATTAATTGTTTCCTCGCCTAAAAAGCTAGTCCTGGCAGCTGAGAATTTAAGTCTAGGTGCATTACATAAGGATTGAGGACCTCGCTAATTGAGGCCATCGAAAAATCACGTGAACATAATGAAAACAAGAGTACACAATACACATACTAAATTGGCATAATAAATAATATTGTTTTAATGACTTAAAATTTAAGATATTTTACACTTTAAAATGACAAATCACTTAATACCATATAAGTATAAATAATTAAAAATATGAATTGTTAAATAGAAATAATTTTCCATAGCAAAAATTGCTTTTTTTCTTTTTTTGTGGATAAGTATTCCCATTTGCTCATCAATGTAGACTGCCACAATATTTCTGGGTCACAACCGAATATATTTAAATAAATTTTATAGTCCTTAAATGTGAATTTTATACTAGCCCAGGTCACATAATATATTATTCCGAGCCTCGGAATGTGTTAAACGTACGGCTTCAAAATGTATAAATGCCGCCCATGTTTGATCCTTGAATATGTTGCCCACCACATGCACACGTTTCCATTTCCTATTTCAAAGAACGCACGGTGACATAGTTACGTTTGCCGCCGGTCGTTACTGACAACGATGACGCGATGTATCGCATTCCTCCATAACCTACATTAATTACTATCCATCGTACACTGCCGCGGTGATTTTTGAAACTACAGATATATTACATCTCTAACAATAAATGGTGATAGATTAATAACGATTTGTAACTTGCATATCCTATTTGAAATTGCAGTTAAATGCAGTAACAGTTCAACCTTATCAGCAAAATTCAACATATCAAAGTTTGGGTAAAGCGTATTTCATTAATTATTTTTATTAAAATTACTTTTTTATGTATTTGGTTTTGCAACAATTGTAACATTTATGCTATTCCACTGCAGATGACACGCCAAAAACAGAGTGAAGGTTCAGTTTGTTAAAAGTTTTGTGTGTATGATTCAATGCAGATAACATTGTTGCAAATCTTGTGTGTCATGTAGCAACAATACATTAAGGAAATTAAGGCAAGCATTCAATATTAAATTCAATTATGGAAATAATATTAGACTGAAGTGCTGAGTGTTTATTTTTCTGAATACGTTGTGGGTGATTTTTCTCGTTACTTTCGTAAATGCTCAGATGCTCCCGTTGAAAATCTTTTCCCCAGATTCTCGGTTAAATTCCATGACAAATGGCAAGTCCAGTTTAAAAACTTAAAAAAAAAAAAAAAAAAACTTCGAGAAAGTTGGGTTTAAAAGACGCTTTCGAGCGCGAAATTCAAACCGCTTTCCGCGTCACCGCTGTCAGGGAGGTTTTTCCTACAGCGCAGGGTGTTACCACGTTTCTCCCTGTTATAATATCACGTTATATATCAGCAAAACTGGCGAGTAATTGTCTTTGAAGAAAGCATCCAATGCCATACACTAGAGTACTTTAAAAGTATCTACTATTTTATGCGTTATTTTAAATCAATCTAGGAGAAGCCACAGTGTCTGCAGTGACGTGGTAACCGGATTGCATTACATGCCCAGATGTGACTTTTAAACCCAAATTCTTAGAAGACAATATTTTCTTTAAAAAATACACCTGCCACTCTTTATATAACTCTACAAAACATTTTGGATATTGTTTTGTAAAGGGGGCTTCCAGACACCCTAAAGAAGCTTTTAGTGGTACCCGGGATCATTATTGAATAATATGCAGCTTGAATTTATTTCAATTTAATGGAGGAAGATATTGAATACGGAGGACGACTTCAAATAATGAAGTCGTCCTCCATATTCAATAAAATTGTAATTGATAATGGCTAACGATTAATTAAGGATCTAATGATACCGACGTCCAATTTTTGAAAACTATATTGTATGTGATGGTATTTGTTACGAAGCAAATAAACAAAATGCTTTACATATGTGTTTTCAAATACACTAGTCGTCCGTTTATGTAGCTATATAAAAAACACTTATATAATCTAATGTTAGAATTTTTAAAATCTGCAATTCACGTTCTTCGATTCAATTATATTTTGAACGTCCTAGTTTTAACGTGTATTTTAACTTCATGCACGGGTAATTCTTTCATCATAAAGTATTGTCGTATTGAGTTTTTCATACTCAATGGAATTTCATTGCATCTTCCTGAGCAACTTGGAACCGGGAACAAAGTATACCAGATTTACACTTAAATTATATTTTGCTAGAACAACTAAATCTATTAATATTAAATAAAAAATACTTTCCTTAAAGACAATTTTTATAATATGGTCCTGCAATTAATGGGTATAAATGGTAAGCACTCACGTTAATGATCAATGCACTCACATTGTCTTTTGTGGTGTTGGGAGAGTCACAGCCTGCAGTTGTGATTATGATCTCGTGGAAAAATATTTTTTTATGTTATTTCTTTACTTACATTACAATATCGTTGACTGGAATTAGAATTTTTAATTTTAAACATAACAGTGACAAGAGCAGCTGCAACTGATATCCATTGAAGTATTTATTTGGTTTTTATTTGATACGGAGTTTAAACCTACTTACAAAATTGGAATACATTTTTGGTATTCTAATATGTTGTACAGTGAAATCATAGACATTTTGGTATAGAAAAATAAAGTCGAATAGCACAATATTATATTACATTTGATATACAATAACTATACTTCTTAATGGCGAGAAACTAGTTATAATTTATTTGTTGATATAATTGTGACATATAAAAGTAATATTTTCCCATCAGACTAATGAAAAGGAACTAAAACTTTCATGAAAAGCTTTCCTACGTTTATAAAATACGAATTAGATGTATATGAATATTTATTACGGTATGTAATTGGAAGGTATTTCATTCATCTGACGGTAGTGGTTTCAACTTTCATTGCATTAGTGGACATAGAATGCGTACCTTTCTATACACATAAATCGAACAAGCATGAGCAGAACATGCATCCAAGCTGGCATTTGATTAACGCGATTTCGCTCTTTCAGTTCGCCACTTCCAGTTATGCGAGTATTGATATGAATGCCAATGAAATGCAAACACTGCGGTACTTGATATCCAGAACCAGATATTATTACAAAATATGTAATTAAGTTAATCATAATTGCTCATGTAATAAATCGCATCATGCAGAATAATTATATATTAACGAAACTAAATATTCTATTAATACATTTCATTAATATGTGTGAAGCATATATTTAACTTTAAAAGATTGTATGAAGAGGCTAGATTCAAACCTGGCCGCCTGCACATTTTTCTGAATTTGAATTTCTGATACTAGAACAGTCGACATTAAAAACTAACTTGACAATAGTACAGCTTTCATAAAACTTAACTGGAAAGAGAATTAGAGTGGAATCATTTTGTAATAAAAACGAAAATCAATACCAAAACTATCAATCTTCTAAATTTCTTGCTTAAGAAAGTTTTGAAACCTAAATTAGAGAATCAAAATGGCTGCCTCACAGCGTGAAACTTAACTAAGATTTACTTTATTACACGCTTATAACATAGTGAATTCCTTCTGAAAGTGGAAGCCGTATAAACGAACAAATAGCGGCTTAAGGGACTCAGGACATCAACTGATGACACTGCAGTGCCTCTGACCAGGAGTTCCAAAGGTTCGAGCCCCGACGGTGTCAGGATTTTTGACAGTAGCTAAACAGTTAGCCTCTGTCTAGAGAAGTAATCCAGCGGCCGGCTGCTCTGATCGGTAGTTTTCCGTAGTTTCGTCGGTCAACACCAGGCGAATGCCGAGTAGTACCCTAATAAACGGACCAGAATGCGTGCGATATTTTCTTTCTCTTCCCTGTCCTATCCTCACCGTCACACACACTACGACATATTTCGGGACATCAGTCGGGAGCTTAATGCTTGTTATGACTGCAGAGGTGTTCCGGGGGTGGGATGTATCTAGCTGGGGAAAACCTTGTAAGCCAACGTGTATGTCGGCGCTGGATCTTCCATTCAGTGGGCGAAGAACACCCCCCGTGATAAAACATGCACTACATTTTTTAATATTTTTTAGTCATTTCTTAATTTTCAACTACTATAATTAAATATATCAAAATTTATTTCATAATTGTTTTTAAATGACAAATTTGTAAACATTTGAAAATAGATAAACTTGCCGTTTCTGAGCCTGTTCCGTCTCCCTGATCACGTGCTATAATTGAAAAATGATATTTTCAAAATTAATTAAAAATTAATTCAAAAATAATATTTATGGTATTAGTTGTGTACACCTCATTAATATTGTAAATATACTCCAAAATCCCGCCAAGTGTCTTTATTTATGAATTTTACAATTTTTCATTTAAAATATATTATGAAACAAATTTTGATGTATTTAATTATAGATGTCCAAAACTTGAGAAAAGGACTGAAAAATGTTAAAAATATAAATTATAATAAGAGCAACCATTTCAAAGCATACACTACGTTTACAGGCCATATGACCACAGCAATTAACCACACGGATACACGAAATAATCAATGAAAAAAACGAGTCGATGGTAGTCATCTTGTTGACGAAATCTCGATATTATTTTTTTAATTCCGTCAGCCAACAAAATGTATGTAGTTACGTAAAACCCAAAAATGTCCAAGCATTTACTTCAAATCTCCGAATTGAAATATGTAAAAGAATCTCTATCTTCAAGAATATACTTGTACGAGGGGATAAAATATATTCTTTTTTTTTTGCCATTTTGAAAACTTTAAGGTTAAAAGTGAAAATGTGACTTTTTAAGTGTATTTCACAGTAAGTGCATGTTCTATAAGAAATTTAAAGAAAAAATATGTAGCTATTTAAAAAAAATGAAAAGGTCCCAGGGACTTCATAGAGTACCTCCAAATCTCACAAATCACACCAATCTCACGGTTTCGAGTCGGCCCAGATCGTGAGGAGTATATTCATTTTGGAAAAAATCCTACTAATAATTTACGCGCTAGTGTTGTTCGCTGACGGAACAACGAACGAACGAACGGAAGGATAAGAGTACGTTTTGAAAAAAACAATTCAATTTTCAAACATTTTGACTGCTCTTCAACTTCATCATATTTACATTCCGCTGCGTCCATTTTTGTTCCCACTAAAACAAACTATCATACCAAATATTCGTAAGTTATTAATAGTTCGTCACATTTACTTTCAACACACTTTCAAAAATTGTCTACTCAATAAGAAGAATCAACAAATAATGGTGAAGTCCAAGCATTCAACAACATAAAGAAAAAAATTACACCTATATGTTGCATTTAACATGCAAGGTAGAAAGCCATGAAAAATAAAAAAAATCAGTTCGGAAATAACAAAACTTCACTCATAAGAACGAGTTAAAATTTGAAAAGCAATGTTTATCCATCAAGAGGAGTTTATATGTACACTACAGCATTTTAGTCGAGGAAAATTCGCATTAACTCGGATTAGCATTTATACAAGAGCCCGGGGTTGGCGACAGGAATGAACGCGGGATGTGGGTCACCAAAGTTGCGTAGCGGGCGACGGGTGGATGGGGGGTGAGTGGTGGTCCTCGCTGCCACGAGGCCTGGTAGCGATGGGCGTGACCAGTGTTAGAACACGCCGCTGAAGGGAGAGCGCTCGCCAAGGGAATCGCCCGACTGCATCTCGCAGTCAGCTTTCCCTCAGCCCCGCTTCCCAGGTAATCCTCTTTTAGTTTTCGTTACCTGAGAAGGCTGCATCCCGTTTTGTTCATCCGGAGTTTCGGAAGGAGTAATCATCAAGTTTCATAGGTAACGCAAATACGTAGGTGATTCAATAATTAAAGAGATAAACAGGTCCGGAGAAAAAACAGTTGATGGACAAGTTTAGTACTTTTAAGACTTTCTGTTGGCATTACAAGATGAGCCATGACCATCTTAAGGATCAGCATTGTTGTGTTCATAACCTCAAAATTAAGGTGAACGATAGCAAATCGAGTTGAAAATACCACATTGGTTGAACAACGCTCTGTGATTCGTTTATTACTTGCTGAATGTAAAAATAAGAAGCCAGTATATTCTCTGGAATGGCTAAAGTGTATAGTGAAAGGGGTATGAACCACGGAAAGATTTTCAAGTAGGTAGAACAGTTCAAAAGTAATGGAGACTCAGTGGCTGACAAACACCGTTCTGGCATCAGCAGGAAAAGTCATGTTGACGGTGTTTGGGGACGCTGTAGGTGCGTTCATTCCTGATTATGTCAATGAACGGAGTACAAAAAACAGCCAACACTACTAAAATATGCTTTTGAATAAGGTCAAGCCAGCCATAAGAGACAAACATCGTGAATGTCAGAGGAGAGGTGTGGTTCTCCAGCAAGACAACCCACGACCTCATACTGCTCAACAAAGCCATGAAACAATCGACAAAATGAGTTGGGAGGTACTGACTCATCCCCCTTACAGCCCCGATTTAGCACTATCTGATTTCCATTTGTTTGGCCCACTTAATCAGGCATTACATGTGAAGTTTTAGGATCACGAAGATGTCAAAAAAATTGTTGAAAATTGGTTCAAACACCAAGATAAAAACTTCTTTGCAGCCGGTGTGATAAAGGTGGTAACATGTTGGGACAAGTGCATAAATGTTGAAAGGGAGTATATTGAAAAGTAGTAAAACTTCTGGTTTGTAAAAATGAACGTTTATTTCTACAGTCCAAATTGTCTTTAATTATTGAATGCCCTTCGTAGATGTTGCACCAGTGCAGAGAAAAACTGAAAACTGGAATCTCTGGAATTGGGCGTGTTAAGTCAGCACGGTAAGAGGATGTTCGTGACATGAGGTTTCAAGATTTGTTTCCATAAACTTTTAAGTGTTGGAACGTTGACAGTGCTCTAAAAGATCGTGCAAATGCTTCTTCAAAACAGACAGAAGTGAATCGATCATTACTAAGCAGGTTATGGTAACCGCACAAATCAATCCTTACAGTAAGGAGGATAACGGAAGGGAATGTAGTCCGAATATGCCTTTTTGAGAGGTAGATAAACGGCATAGGAAAAGATGGGCGCGGTATACAGTCGGTCTACGCCGCTCGTCAAAGCCCAGGGCAGCCGGTGAAAGCAAGGATTACGCGTTAGCAACTTTGGTCATTGGTCTGACGAATGTAGGGCTTTTACAGCCGAGTGGCCCCAGTTTTTCTTCCCTGCTGAATCAAGCGATCCGGCGCTGATCTAGACAAAGGCTTGTGGAGTTTCATTCCTCCAGGTATCTCCGTCTGAGGGACATCCCACCAGATCTTCACGACAGGTCTTCACACAAGTGTGGTAGTATAGTGCATGTAAGTGTAAGAAACGGGCGAGGATAGAACAAGGAGGAGGAAGGAATGATCGCGCGCGGTCATAACATGTTTGTTAGAGTACTGCTCCTGCATCCACGTGATGTTGTTTGTTGAAAATAAGGAAAACGTTCGAGCAGAGCAGCCGGTCGCTAGAATTAGCTCAAGAAAGCTACTGAATTCGAACTAGCCATGTAACTAGTGTCGAAAATCCGCCACCGTTTGGACTCTAATCCTAAAACCTCCCGATGAGAGACAATTCTCCGGCATGGAAAGATGTCACTAAGATATATCTGACGGATGGCTCGATGTTGACAGGGTGGAGAGGAGTTGGACGAGTCTGGAATGGAAGTTTGGTGGGGATATGGATGGGAGGACGTTGCATGATAGTTTCCAGGCAGTGAGGGTTTTCAAGGATTGCAGGCAGAATTTTTGGTACAATATGGAAAAAGAACAACAGTACTCTTCAGTTCGAATCAATCTCTTGTGCGTCCTAGACTGTCACTCATGATGACGGTTCATCCCGGGCTCCTGGCCCTCTGGTCTATGTTACCCACGCTATTACAGAAAGTCATGTATCCTACGTCGTAAATGGAAGGAATTGCGTTAATCAAATGCCAGCTCTGATGCACGTTCTGCTCATGCTTGTTTTGTTTCTGTGTTTAGAAAGGTACGCATTCTGTTATCTACTAGTGCAATGAAAGTTAAAACCACTACCGTCAGATATATGAAATACCTAGCAATTACATACCGTAAAAAATCACAGTTAATAACAGAAAATGTTGGCACAATGATTTGGTCTTTGGAAATATTGCAATTAGCAATGGCAAGCCATCTGTAGGCCTTTCGATCCGTAATTTTTATTCATGCTTACACATTTCGTAATGGCTCTGATGTACCCCGACCTCCATAGTTGACGTTGACAATGTTGGCGATTGACTAACAATCATCATGCTACTGGCCTTATGTCATTCTGCTGGGTTGCATTTTGGCGAGAGTGTGTGTCAACGACATTTATATGGATAAATAAAATAAAATTAAAAATAGAAGTAAGAGACAGAGGAAAAAGGGATTTCAAAAAAATATTATCTCTCATCCGGGAGCTGAAAAGGTGGTTGGAGTTGGTATGCCGTCATTTGTTGCAAGCTGGGACCGAATCATTCATTGATTGACTAGCGATTCCGGGCGAGTCAACTACTAAGTTCATTAGACTCGTAAGTGTAGTTCATGTTTATCGTGTTAGGCGGCGGTGATCTTCCACCTGTCAAAGAAGCGGTCCGGCGCCGATTTACCCGACGGCTTGCGGGGTTTCCCCAACCTGGGTTCTCCCACCAGCGGGGCAGCACAGCAGCTGGGACAAGCTCTGAGCTCCCGACACGTGTGATCGTGCCGAGTATGTAAGGAAAAGGAACGGGAATGAAAGGTAGCGCGCGGTCCGTGGCCCGTTTGTTAGGGTACTGCTCAAGCATTCATCTGGTACTGATCGGAGAAACCACGGAAAACTACTGATCGCAGCAGCCAGTCGCTAGAATTCTCCTCCAAACAGCGGCTGAAAAATATCTAGTTACGTAGCCAGTGCCGAAAATCCTGCCACCGTCGATAATCAAATCTTAGGACCTCTCCGTCAGAGACACAGCAATGACATCAATTAATGCCCTGAGCCACCCAAGCCGGTGGGACGGCTAAGTTAGTGCTACGGTTAGAGGTGTCTGGTGCTGCAAACTGACCACCAAATAGGTATGGGCAGGGGCGACGGGTCGTGACGAGTTAGCTGTGAGTTGGCTGTGTGGTGACGGAGTGGCAGGCGCCCTGTGGAGGGGTGGGTTATGAACTGGTGGAGGGTGCAGGGGTGGAGGGGTCGGATTGCGGCGCGCGCGGTGACAGCGCGGCGGCGCGGCCGATGGAATAAGCTCAGGCCGAGAAGAGGACCACTGTGCGAAAGTAGATTACATATTCATGGAGGGTTTTACCTCCACTTGACTTCCAGCCACCGGCCGCGTGTTCTGCTATTAACGGGCCGGTCGTCGGACAAGCTCTCCGCCGCCTGTTAGTGGACGTGTTGAGGCCAATTCGAAACAACGGCCTCCGCGCCGAAGAGCTCTGGCGGGAAGGAATGTTCAGCGTACTTTCATTGCATCGTTGACGGCGCACACAACGGTAGAACAAGTTATACGAAGCATGTCTGAATAGCTATTTTATTTCCTTAGTAGGTCCATTTAGTTTCATATAATTTTTAATTGGAGTTGGATCATAAACAGATTCCAGTTTCTTCATCAAGACAAGGCAAGGAAAAAGGAGCGGACCACGAAATATTGTAACATGCCGTTTTTCATTAATGATTTTGGGTAATACACCCGGTCTTGAAAAGACTGTATCTTTGAAACGAGGAAGAACGAATGTTTATTGGAGGGTCATCCAACTTGGGGAGACAATTTCCAGACACTACATTCAGCAGTTAGACGCAGACGTATACCATGCAAGGAAGAACTCATCTTGGACTCTACATACGTTCACAAGATCATATTATTGAGGTTCATACTATCGCGAAAGCCGAAAAAGTTTAGTCAATCACAATACAAGTTTTAATTAATGACCAGAACTGAGAAGGGGATGAGGCCAGCCAGTTTCTGAGTAGGAGAGCAAGGGCTTCTACGATAATGTGTACACGAAATGAAGCATGAAATACGCCTCTCGATCCTAAATTTCAGTAGTTTACTTAGTTTGAGAAATAAATGTTTGTTGAAGAGCATTTCTGTTGATGTATTTAATTTAATATTTCTCGGGAATACCTCAGTGTCATCAGATGAACAAAACTGGTTTTGAAGTACCACTCTTGAAACATATTTTATTGAATAATAAAAATGTTCTTTGAAACAATTTATTGATCTTTTTTGTTATATTCCAGTTCTAATTCACTCTTGTTATTATGCAAATTCCGTTTATTTTTATCACGTATAAAACTTTTTCAATAAAGGTAAATTATTGAATATACTACTTTTAACTATGAAATATAAGGTTTATTCATTAAAAGACATATATTTCTGTTTCAAAAGAATTATAAACATCCTTTTTAGAAATTACATTTTTAGCCATTTCTTTTAAATGACGTGCCGCATAAGCACAAAATTATAGTGCATAAGATTTGCTTAACCGAAGATCAAAGGATCTCTCATCAAAAACACTTTCACAAAAAATATTCATCATGCACCACCAGTTGCGTCGTGAATTGTCAAAACTGAAATTAATAGAAGTTTTTCACAAGAAATTTTCGAAATGAAACGCGCATATTCGAAGGAAGACTTCCAAGGCAGATCCTTCTTTTCCGGTTTTCGTGAAATAACTTAAACGTTCTCATTACGCCGAGCGAAATGCGAAAGGCGACTTAGGCTGGGCGGATAATTAAATTGTAATTTATAGCCGCGGTGCTTTCCCAGAGCAGTCTGAAGCAATCATCTTTGCTTCCTGTGCACCGCGCGCCGTGCAGCGCCGTTCTTAAGTCGGAAATCCTCTTACCCGCACCTGAACGGAAGTGAGGAGAGGTGCACTGTCCCAAGAGTCTCTCTCTTCCCTTCCTCCTCCTCCTCCTACTTCTCTCCTGTTTCTTTCTAGCTCCTCACACCACCGCCGCGGCATTAGCACTGCCGAGTAATGCGACGATATTACGAAATGATTTCGCTGAAGACGGTGCAAGTAAAGTGGGAGCCGTATTCGCCAGTGAGAGAGATTCAGAAGAAAGGAATTGTAAGCTGATTTTTGTTAATACACACGCCCAGGCTTACGAGTCTGCTTGGCGCCAGTGAGGACGGTGAAAATGGAATGAGTGTGGGGGGGAGACAAAAAAGCGTAGCTTTGAAAGGAGGTAGAGAGATTGTTTCGTTCTTTGAGTCAATAATCTGTTTTGTGAAGGAGGAATCTTGTCGAGTGAAAATGGTGGGACGGAGTTGATGTGTTGTTAGCTACGGGAGGGATTTGTTGGAATATTTTACATGTGATTCTCAAATTTTCGCTGATTTATGCCAACATCAAAGGCGTTTCCAGGAACTTTCGAAAGCAAAGAGCCCTACATGCTGGAATTATCTGTGAAAAAAAGTACTGCGTCTTATATATTTATACTTTAGATGAATATTCCTAATATTGATGAAAAGAGTTTTGTTGTAAATTGTTATGATACGCAAGAAAGTACAGAACGTTGTAATATCAGTTGTAAAGTTTCATTATATTAGTCCGTTTTAAACCTAAGAAAAACTTTGAGCAGTAAAAATTATTATAGTATTCGAACTGATGATAGAAATTTTGATAAACAATAAGAAGGTTGAAGAACAATCATCAGAAAAAATATGTGAGATTTACTAACTGTACTACTAAGTCCAAAACTGGATTTAGATTAGTTTTTCACTTGAGCTTTCTGCGATCAAGCTTCATTTTAGCGGATGTAAAAACTATCCAAACGTAAAATTTCCACCAAATGTCTTAGCTATAATAGGAAAATATGATTTTGTTTAGGCTGTCATTTATTAGAAGGAATTAGACAGTGGTATTTAAATAAAGATATATTTATTATGATCGAAGCGTTCATATCACTGACTGGACAGACAAAACAATTCATTGCCATTTTCAAATTCCAGGAATGGTATGATTCTCAAATTCTGATTTCTACTGATTTCGTTGCAACGATATTGTACATTTCTCATGAAAGAATAACCTCATAACTGTGTGTAGGAAAAACTATTAGCAAGGAGACGAGCCCAAAAACACGAGCTTTTACGATTTGTAGGTTTTAAGGAAAAAGGACAGGAAAATTCTGTAGTGGCGGAACATTTTACGATAAATACAACCCTGCAGACCCATTTTCGAAATTAAATCTAGTTAATTAGCAGAAGTTTAATAACGGAATAAGATATTTTAGTAGTCCCTAAAAAAAGACAAATTCTCACTGATTGAATCTTAAAAACAAAATTTTAATTCAGTTGCTCAGCATGTCCTACAAGAAACAATGAGTTGAAACATCAATTTTACACTAGATGGGCTGATATTTTTGTGCAGGAATATAACGCATCAAAAAATGCGTTAAGGGCTCTGGCTCTGCCCAGCAAAAGAATTCTATTACATACAGAAAAAACATTAATACATCAGTTTCATTTATTATTACATATTGGGCAAAGAGTGCAATACTTTATTTGGAAAACTGTATTATAGCAGATGGAGCACATTTTTCACTATTTTCTCACGTAATCACAATCAGAATTGCAACATTTGTCATATGTATGATCAATAATTGTATCCATGTGTAGTAGAAGTCTGCTGCTAGTAATAAGTAGTTTGACACTCACTTATACCTCTGCGTTACTGTGAAACGTGTAATGCTGACCGGACGTAAATTTATTGAGGGGTAAGAAAACTTGGAAAATGGCAGAAGTGAGATCCGCAGATACAGAGCAAACATACTCAACTCGGTTCGCAATATATCTTCGGCAGAAGTTCCGCTGGGAGGTATTTATTCATCCATCATTATTTTGACGGCATGATGAAACTAAATGGGAAAATAGTGCAACATGTACTGTATCTGCTACAATGATGTTTACCCTGACATTGTGTTTTCTTTTAGTGGATATGGTTTCTTAGTTATGCTTCTTTCGAAGTGTGGAATAGACTCACCGCCGTTAAGGTGGTGACTGTGGGGGAATGAGGCGGTGGCCGTCGCTTTGCCTGGTGGTGGAGGTGGGATAGACTCACCGCTGTTGACGCAGTGGCTGTCGCTTTGCCTGGTGGCAGAGCTGGGATAGACCGATCGCTGTTAGGGCACTGGCTCTGGGGAAGGGAGGTGGTGGCCTCGCCTAGTGGCAGAGGTGGGATAGACTCAACGCTGTTGAGGCGGTGGCTTAGGAGAAGTCAGGGCTAATCACCGGTTTTTAGGCGCTGGCTGTGAGGAAGGGAGGCGGTGACCGTCACTTTGGTGGCAGAGGGGGAATAGATTCACCACTGTTGAGGTGGTGGCTGTGGAGAAGTTAGGGCTACTCATCGCTGTTGAGGTGGTGATTGAAGAGACAATGGTCGGAGTGATTGGAGACAGTGGTCGTCACTTTGCGCGGTGACAGAAGTGGGATGGACTCACCGCTGTTGAGGCGTTGACTGTGGGGAAAGGAGGCGGTGGCCGTCACATTGTCTGGTGGCAGAGGTGGGATAGTCTCATCGCTGTTGAAGCGGAGGCTGTGAGGAAGGGATGCAGTGGCCGTCGCTTCACCTGGTGGCACAAGTGGGATAGACTCACTGCTGTTGAGGCGGTGGCTGAGGGGAAAGGAAGCGGTGGCCGTCACTTTGCCTGGTGGCACAGGTGGGATAGACTCGCCACTCTTAGGGTGGTGGCTGTGGAGAAGGGAGGGCTACTCACCGCTGTTGAGGTGGTGACTGTGGGGAGAGAAGGCGGTGGCATTCGCTTTGCCTGATGGTAGAGGTGGCATAGACTCACCGCTGTTGAAGCGGAGGCTGTGAGGAAGGGAGGCAGTGGCCGTCGCTTTGCCTGGTGGCACAAGTGGGATAGACTCACTGCTGTTGAGGCGGTGGCTGAGGGGAAAGGAGGCGGTGGCCGTCGCTTTGCCTGGTGGCACAAGTGGGATAGACTCACCGCTGTTGAGGCGGTGGCTGGCGCTGCGCAGCTGCTGGTTGTTGGCGTGCGCCAGGCGCGCAGTGGCCACGCGCTCCCAGCTGCGCTCGCCCACCGCCGCCTCGCAGCGCAGCTCCACGCGCGCGGGGCTGCCCTGGAAGAAGCGGCGCTCGGCCACGAAGCGCAGCCCCAGGGAGCTCGTGTGCAGCCCGCGCTCGTCCACAGAGTGCGTGCGCGGCGCGCGCGTCAGCAACCAGGCCGCCACCTACAACGCAGACACGTGCGCAAATGTTAGCCCCTTCGAAGCAAAGATACGCTCATTGGATGAGCCACTAATGTGGCTTATGAAAATGCACAACTTTTCGGACAGGGTGTACCTTTTAAGTGGACACGGAATGCATTATCCTGGGGATGTAAATGTTCGCTCATAATCCTCAGAATCTATTAAAGATAGATTTATCAAATTTTGTCAGGTTACAGATATATCACTTATAATAAAACTGAAATAACGACCTTGAAAACGTTCGCTATATTTGTAAATAAAAATATTTTCTTATAATGCAATTTTTCACCACGTTTCCTCGTTAATCAAATTCTGCAGAATGGATAATTCTAAGATAATCAAATAATTGTTTCAGTGAAAGTAGATCTTTATTAACAACTGTTAAAAATTCCAATTTCCTATTACAAATGTAAGTTGGAAAATGGACATCGTGTATTAAAAATGTCTACGTTCTGGAAATGGGCTTTAAAAGTGCAACCCTCAGAACACGCCAGTTCGATAACTTGCCTCACCAGAATAACTATTTTCAAATAACTACTTCGTTTGGATACATTTTAAGTTGATTAGCTTCACAGCATAAAGTTTTCAATTTACTTTGTACATGTCTAAGTCTTTCAGTATTTATGCGCTGCCTTATGTAACAATATCTAAAGGTATTGAAATCAGTGTCTATGCCCAATGAAAGGAGTTCTAATATAAATAACAAAAATACTTGTAGGAGTTATATCATCTAAATTCAAACGCCAATTTAAAGAGAAAATTATGAATATTTATAAAAAATATAACACCAAAAAGACATTTTTTGACTGCAAAATCGTTTTATTTCACCTTAATTAAAGGAGAGAGGGAATCAGGGAAGAGTCCCCCTAATTAATAACTTAAATAATGAAATTAATAATTCAATTAAAAATTCCATAGTTCCTGTAATTACTACACAAAATGTAGTTTCCCAAAATTTCTAAAATATTATAGTCATATTTATGACACTCAACACTAAACGGTGAAAAATGAATGTCTAGCCGAAAATATATGAGTATTTCATCTCTGAAGCTACATCACAAAAGTTCCTTTGAAGCTTTTGGAAAATTGCCAATAAAAATGTCGTAGAATCCATGAATAGCATGAGGGTTACTTTTTCAAAATTGGCTTGATATGTTCCTTTTTATACCTTCAGGACTTTGTAGTACACATGTTTAATAAATACACTGTAAATGAAAAAGTTAGGAAGTCAATAAGTCTCTAAGGATACTTGTTAAAAATTAAGAGTGTTTTATCATCCATTTAAAATCAAAATAAAAAAATTGAATCTGCGGTTTGAAAGATAATTGTGCCTGTATTGTGTTATTTATTTATTTAGTCAAAAACAGTCAAAATACGTATGTGACGTATGGGGGAGAAAATCATCTGCGCACGCTTTCTTGAGTTTCAGAATCCCTTCCCAACAATTTGACTATTAATAGTTGAAAGATAAAAAATAATAATAGTAATAATAAATTTAAAAAAGCAAGAGATTAACATTTCAAAAACTAGTTATTTTCGTTGCCAAATTATAGAAAACTTATTTGCAACGGTAAACGAACGAACAGATTTGATTTTTCTGTATTGCTAACAAAATAGAAACTCACCCTAAGTTCTACTACCACATAGTGAAGCTATATTTACGTCCAGAAGCAAATCAAGGGGCCATCTCAGCATTTGCTCAATGGGTCAGGGAAACTGGACAAAAACCCGATCGAGATGGGGGTCATTGAACCTTACACAGTTATTATCCTGGACTTTTACATATACTAAATTATCATAATTAAAAACCAAAATAGATCATGATCAAAGAATTTGTATACTCTAGCGCCACTCTGGCTTACGTGCTGAATTGACACTTCATAATTGGTAAATTTCAGCAAATAATAGAATCAATGGAACCATATTATGACTATGAGATTTTAGCCAGTAGTTCCGTGAATGAAGTACATGTTATAGCCGCGAGGTGCAGGTGTTCGTCGTTCCTCTGGAACGTGATATTCGGCGACAACCTATACCCCGGATGCGGTTTAACCTCTAGGTATCTATATCAGCTGTGCATCTCCTCCTAGGAGAAGATGTAAGCTTCCAACAACCTTCTAGAGTGTTTGGTGATGTAATGCATGCTAGTGTCTGTGAGTGTAAGGGCAGAGGTCTGACAAGGATGAGGAAGAAAAGTTCGCGCGCGCGGTTCATGACCCATTTGTTATGAAGGTTCTCTCGAATTTGCTTGATGTGGATAGAAGAAAGCATGCAAACTGCCGATGAAAGCAGCCGGCCGACAGAACTGGGCTCAAGTTACCAACTAAATTTGACCTAGCTATACAGCTAAAATCCACCTAGGATGGGAATCGAATTGATCGGCTTACGTGGCTCAAGACATCAATTCATGTCACTGCAATACGTCTGACCGAGAGGACTTAGGATTCGAATTCCGACGGTAGAGGAATTGTCAACATTATCTAGTGTAACGTATTGTAGGACTACAGCTAGCAACCGCCACAATGGTGCGGCGGCAGAGGATTAGACGCCAGGGGCCAGGCAGGATGTGACACGCCGAGGTATTCTGAGAAATCCTAAGAGCTAGGGAAAGGGATGCCCAAAATGCGGACAGCGCATTTTTGCCGCGTGCCGCGTGACAAATTCTTGGAATCCATGGAAATGGATGTCCAAAAATGCCTGGCAAAGCGGTCAGCGCGGGCCGTGTGCAAAACCCAGTGACGTTTCAGGTCACGTGGGTGGTAGCTATATAAGAGCGAACGCAGAGCGCGGGGGTGGGGTTTGTTGAGCTGAGTGGGAACCCTCGTGCGAACGCACAAACTTGCACCCAGGGCGGTGCGGAGCCGAGCTAGGCTCGTGCGGCAACCCATGTGTTGGGACGCCGTTGTGGACTATATCCACGGGTGACTGAAGTCCCCGGAGCTGTCTGCTGTGTGCGGGAGGCTCGCTGAGGAGTGGCGCGGGCCACGAGTCAGATATTCATTTTTAAGGATCGCTCCTGCGATCAGGGAAGTAAAGATCTACCAGAGCTGAGTAACTTAAATTATTACTGTACATATTGTGAATAAACCTGTACATATTTATCATTGAAGCTCGTGTCTGTGATTATTGTGTATTCCCACGACGTCACACTAGATAGCTAGGTCGAATTCAGCTTTCTTTTCCTTGTCCTACCCTCGCCCCTTACACACACACATACACAAACACACACACTCACACGCAGTACACTACTACCATAATTGTCGGTAGACCAGTAGGGAACTTAGAGCTTGTCCCCGTGTTCGGCGGTACCCCGCTGGTTGGCTATAAACCCAGCAAACCGACGTGTATGTCGACGCCGGATATCTCCATCCAGCGATAGATCACGCGACCTCCTGCAATAAAATGTGCACTACACTTACGGGACTAATTATCTTAGTAGTTGGCGCACTCAGAATCACTAATCAATCTATCAATCATGAATCGAACCTTAGGAATTCTCAGGAAATCTTGTAGAATTCCTTATGAGCTTCAATAATCAGCACTATTGAAAACTATTAAAGCTACAACAGCACATGCTTTCTCAAATATTTTATAATATTTGCTAATTTCAACGAAAATGTTACCTACGCCATTTTTAAAGTTACATGAAAAAAAGAAGTAAAGAAAAATCTGAGCCGGTTTTGAGAATTTTTTATAACTTCTTACCTTCAAGTAGAAATTCCGGTAATAATAATTGACTTTTCAAAAAATTGTACCTATCCGTTTTTAAAGATATGATTCTTTAAAACAGATATTAGTTAAGACAACATTCTCTATCTTTACTTTTGCAATTTACAAAAATACCTAAGTTAGCCTAAAAATGTACCATTCATTGCTAAATAAGAGAAGAAAATTTAAGGACAAATTTGGAGCGTTTTTTGAGAAAATAATTATTTAAAAATGGCCTGTATTGCACTCAAAAATACGCAAAAAGTTCTCATACTTTCCAAAAATTGTAAACGACCTTATTTCAATTTCTTAATGAAATCTGTTCACTTTCATTACGAAAACATCTCTAACTTCACTATTGTAGTGATAGGAAGACGCTGAATCATTTTTTCAACCAGCCTTTTGCAATTTTCGAAAAATTAGAGATTTTAACTAGGTGAGACTTGAGCCAATCTTTTAAGCGTCCTTTGCGCTATCCGACGACATATTTTAACCAAAAAATTTAGAACTATTTGTTTAGAAAAATTCGGAAATGTTTTTTAACCTTCACATAAAATACCCTTAAAACTCAAAATATCTCTTTCGGACTCGCTGGGTGTCGAGTTCGTTCAGATCGAACGCAAAATATCAATTTTGAAGAAAATGGACCGAACGGATTAGGCACTAGCGTAGAACACACACACACGACACACATGAACGACAGAGAGATGGACGTTTTGCCGCCAATCCATTTTTCGATACCAAGAAAATACGAAAAATGAATTTTCTCTAGAAAACGTGTTCGAGAAAGTAATTTACTTATATACTAGAAGATTTTTCCATTTTACCGTCAGCAGGCACCGACACGGAGTTTTTCTGTCGAAGAATTCCCAAGTTTTGGCGCACGATAACAATTCTTTCTCTTCTTACGCAGTAAGAAGAAAAGGTAAAATGTAAAAGGGAATGTATATGTGTACTTTTCGTTTAATTTCACTGCATCAAGTCTTTATTCCTTCTATCACTCATCATTATGTATAGTCTACTGTAGCCACAATACGTACAGTGCACAACATTGAATGCAGTCAAGAGCTTGTCATCCACTTTGTCCTTAATTTAATTACCCCTTGGATTGAGCATTTACACAGTGCGCAAATCATGTGATGGAAAAGGGAACACATTAAAGTTAATTTTAAACGATCCATGAATAAGTTTTCTTAATCTGTGATCTGCTTTTACATATGTAGGGATTTAAACATTATGGAGAGTTTGTTTGAATAGTACACAAATCAGCACATTTTAATCTACAGTACGGTCCATGACTATAGGGCAATGTTCAAGTTGTTTATATTTCAGGGTTAACATTAACAAAGATTCGACAATGCTTTCGATCGATGATGCTTTCAGAGATCATTTTAGATCTCGGACCCATTTTTCACAATTTTAAAAAACTTCAGAACCAAGGCAAACGGGCATCAAAGTGTAATGACACATCTCAAACTCAGAGTTTAGTGTCAAACTTTCTTGGTTCGTATCCCCGAGTATTTTTCAGTCTTTTATGACACGCTTAAACAGCTATTGTTTCTTTTAGGGATCGTAAATGTCTCTGCGATAGTTGACTGTGCAGTTTAATAACTAGGAATGAGTAGTTCATTAAAAATGAAGGTTGAATATACCATTTCCTTTTTAGCGAAATCACTCTGAAACTTCCAAGAATTCATACAATCTTTTTAGACTACCGCCATCTTTCCTTTGGACAACAAAGATACAGATGAAATTTATAAACCCAAAAAACAACATTGACAATGAACAAATGTCATTACAAAAATCAAATTTTGAAAATGCACAACTTGTATTGAAAAATAAAGTCGACTTTCAATGTCATGTTCAAAATTTTTGCTTTGAACAATTTATCATCAACTAAGTCTTAAATATTTAAATATGAGTTCCATTTTTAAAATGTTGTGTATTTACATTTCAGTAATTTTGGGATTGAAATGAGACCCGTCCTTGTTCGTCTTGATACTATTAAAGAGTTAAAGAAACCTCAATTTTAACATACTTCAATTTCATCCTGAAATCCGGAAGAAAAAAATCATTTTTTATTTATTTATTCGTTGCGTTCTTATTCTGACTTTATTGATACAACGCGTCTCTTTGCTCCTGGTCGAGCATTGAGCGCTTCTTGCGGAGTAATCCTCCATTAACATCTATTATCAAACTGTATTTATATATGTTCAGTCTCGTCTCGTCTAGACAATTGTCAAAGAGGACCGACAGGTAGAATATCCGCGTACGCGCCTCTTCCTCCACACGCTCCTGCGTCACAGCCCAGCAACCGGAATTAAGAAGGCATAAGGATAGGGGTAAGGTTTAGGACCCTTCACAGGGGTTGGACTAGCCCTTGTCAAGCAGCGAAACTCGTTTTGTTGGAACAAATTTCACATTCGAACCCGGACCTCAGTGGTGAAAGGAGAGCGACTTCGCAATGAGCCACGAGTTCAACTATCATTTGTGGTTGATATTTATTTAGTATTTTGGCAATAGCGAGTTAACTTTCTTATACTGTGAATGAGGTAGAGAGAACGATTTCACGCTCTAAATAACTCTAAATGAATCACCTAGAGAAGGCAACCGTGTAAACGCCCGGGGCGGCAGGGGAGAAAGCGGAGGTGGTAAATTTGCGTGTGCAAGGAAGCGGTGACCGAACCCCGAGTTTGAAGTCGACGACAAAGTTCCTCGAATAGAGATTACAACCCAGAGGCGCTCCGGAAGGGATTACTTGTGTCTACATGCCCTCGGGCAGACACGGGAGTCAAGAAGCTGCATGCGCTTCGTGCAGCCTCTTCGGTGGCAGGCCCAGATGGCGACCGCGGCCATGTGCTTGTATTTTACTTTCCCGCTACGGAGTAGCGAAAAAGTTACGTAATGCTGCGTGAAAAAAACGACGGATTTTCGGAAGAAAAACTCTTACTACAGGACCTTGCGAAAGTTGTTTCAGGGCAACGAAAAGTGGATAAATCCAGTTGCTAAAAATTAAAATATCGGTTTCAAATTCAAGGGGGAAATCAGTTAGATCGATTGGGGTATATTAATTTTGGAGAATCGACTGAACTGTTTAGCCGTTAGCATTGTTCATTGACGGACGAACAAAAGTTTTGTCGTCATTCGATTTTTCGATATTAAGGACCCGCATAATATGAATTCTGGCTACACCACGTGTTGGAGGATTTTGGTCTAGTAAGTTTAATGCTAGGTGTTTGGGGTAATTTTCTAGGAGTTTGTAATATTTTGGACACTGAATTACACTTCTTGGTTTGTTCTAGGTACAAAGAAGTCAGTATGCAATGTTTTATTTGAAACAAATCACAGGGTATTGGCAATCAATCTTAACGTATTGATTGAAATCGCTGCATTATTTATAGATTCGAATTGGGCACTGCTCCAAAGCTGTATTCCGATGATCCAGACAGAATTTAATACTGATTTATAAATCAGCCTATTTTTATTAGCCAATGAGAGAGACGACTTTTACTGTGGTCGTATGGCGAATGTTTTTCGACTCGCATCACATTATTTTCATTTATTTAATGAAGACTAGGATAAACAAATAAGTGAAAATGCAATCAATTTCTTTGGATTTGCAATAGAGAATCGACCGTGTCCTTGCCAATGTTTTGAACTCTTCTATACTAAATATTTATGATATATGGTGATCAGATTGAAATGTAACCCGCAGCAGGGAGAGCGAATTGCACTGGCAACAATGTTTGAGCGGGTCGGCCAGCGGCAGGCGGTTCCAAGCAGGTAACTGTGGGGAAGTACGCTTAATTCCATCTCCCATAATGCCACCCAGAGGAGGAGAGCACGACGCGTCGTGGCGATTTCCATGACGCGTCGTGGTGGATTTCAAAGTGAAAGGAACGCGCCTACATTTTTGGTGTCGAAAGAATATTGTATTGACAAGAACAGTGATTTCTTTCTCGTTTAAAAGTGATATAAGCTTGCCATGAAAATATATTATTATTGAAATAATGTTACTTTAAAAATAAAAAGCCCCGAAAGAGCGGATCAGAAGTCCGTGTATTATAATCACTGATTAAATTGTCAGTGAAAAATTCACTGGTTGACGAAACATTCCAGCATTGCTGTTCATCCCATTTATCTCCACCTGAAGAAAATATGTTTTGGAAATTCTCCGCAAACGAAAATAAGAAAGGTTGTTTAGCAATTGGTGAACCTCACAAAAATGTTCAAAATGCCCTCTGTTTGCTAACAAAGAAGCATTAACTCGCTTGAGAACATTTGCTATAATTTTGGTGTAATGTATGTAATACTGATGTAATGTAATGTAAAGTTTCGTCGTCAGTCATACGAATCGCTTCCTTGATGTTTCTTAGCAGCTCTTTAAGATTAGTAGGTTTGTTCGCATAAAATTTACTTTTGAGGCATCCCCAAAGATAAAAATTCGGTGGGGACAAATCAGGCGAACGAGCATTGCAGTACGGTGGGGCGCATCGGACGTTGACTTCAAAACAGTGATTGAAGACGCAACCTGTTTTGCTCTGAGCAGGTATGATCCAGACCACAGGAAGGTCGCGGATGAAAGGAAGGGAGGCGAGTGAACGGATTGTTGCAAAACTCCAGTCAAATGAGCTGTTCCAGAAGCAGTGTTGCAATTCTTTCACATTTCTCTCTGGACCTCGTTCAGCAGAGCTGCGTTTTAAACTGATCACTCGGTATGAGCAGGGAAAGGGACGTTCTATTTTGCGAGTAGGAAAGGATGGGACAGGAGGCCGATAGGCAGAAAGGCGCAATCTTGCGAGCAAAATAAAATCACTTTGATGGTGTGGGTCGTAAATTATTTTTTAGACAGCCATTCTGACTTTCATTATAATTCTAGCGTACAATTAATTTAATTGTGTAATATGTTACGTTACGGTGAGTAATAGCAGACGCGATCAGATGAAATTAGTAAGTATTTTGTTTTCTTTTTTGGAGTTACATTATCTTATCTAAACATTTAAGCATCGTCTCACTTTTAGCCCTGGAGTTAAATAATGAACTTTTGGCACGCTTTGTAAATGTACTAAAAGTAATAGCTTCTACTAAGCCAAAATATATCTGTCTGAAATAGTTATCACGAGTTATAAAATTAACTTTTTGTCTTGCGCCATACATTATTCTTACGCAGCTATACTGACTTTCCTTTTTTTAAATTCAAGTAAACAAATCACTTAATTTGATTCCATGTTACACTAAAATCAGCTGCAGCTGATCAGATGCGAGTATATTGTTTTCTTTATCGCATTCAGTTTTATATGAATATTTGAGCATCGCTCACTTTTAGCACGTTGCGCATTCTCTGAAAGTATCCGATTTCACTCATGGCTTTCTAAAATAATAATAATAATAATAATAATAATAATAATAATAATAATAATAATAATAATAATAATAATAATAATACTTTAAAGTATACCGTAGAGCACTAATCTACAAATCCAGAAAATATGAGCCAGTCCCGAAGACAAGGAATAAAGAGTGAAATACAAACAGAATCCCAACCTCAACCACAGAACTCTATATCATTGCAAGAATCTGACCAAATCCCTGATCTCACAGCCCCAATAGTAAACGAAACCCACAGAAACCCCGAAACAAATAGCGAAGATACCCTGAGTGAGAGTTTAAAATCAGAATATCAATTGGCAACGGTAGAATTTGAAGGACTTGACCCACGCTACGGACCAAGGATTCCCAAGCAGCACAACTCGAAAAATCTAGCATTGCTGGTGAAAATAGCGAATGAGCAAATAATGTCCTATATGTGTAGATAAATTAAAACATACCTAGATCAAAACTCTGTCATCTATTGTGTGGCCGTAGCAATCGTCAGAATGAATGGCGGAAAGATAATTGAAACCCAACCGCCACAGAAGTTCCGGGGCAAGAAAGATCCACCATGGAAAATATGACTGCAGAAGAAAATTGAAAATCTAAGATCAGACATTGCTGTAATCGAAGCTTTCCAGACAGGAAGCAGAAGTAAGCGTATGCGAAATTAAATAGCCAATATACAGAGGATACACCGAAGACATGCGCGCTACGATCAGGAAAATAGATCCCTAACAGAATTTATTGACACCCTAAAACAATAACTAAGGGTCTATAGCCAACGAGTACGCCGTTACGCTAAAAGTCTCAGAAGGAAAACAGACAATCGGGATTTCCGTTACAACCAAAAGTCTTTCTACCGAAGAGTATCAAGAAACGAAATTCAAATAAATCAAATTCCAACGCAATCAAATATTGAAGAATACTGGGGAAACATCTGAACAAGAGAAAATTGTTTCAATACCAAAGCAACATGGCTGCAACAATTAGAGAATGACTCAAGAGAAATTGAATATATGACAACATCATCCATTGGATGGAAACCTTTAAAAACGTTATATGCAAGTTACACAACTGGAAATGCCCAGGGTTAGATGGACTCCATAATTTCTGGTTCAAAAAATTCACCAGTTTACATGATAAGATGTTTGAATTGATAAACTATAAACTCCTGAATCCGGAGGAAATTCCATCTTACCTATGCGAGGTAATGAAGGTAACGTTTATGAAGCCTAAAACGGATGATACAGTTGACCCAAAGAACCCGGCATGGTCTTCACATGAACCTTGCTGGAAAACATGCAGTCGGTAACAAACTTGCACAATACATCATCAACTCCAGTCCTACGCAGTCTCCTGCCAAAAATCCGTCCCTTTCGCCTTCCTTACGTTCTCCACCCCCCCACCCTTATTTCGAACCCTGTTGCCTCTTCCTCTGAACCTACTCCCGTTTCTCCCATTCCCACTACCAATTCGTCTTCATCTGATGCCCCATCTCCCTCACAACCTGTCACTGCCCGGACACACTACAACCTTCGACCACGCACTCGAGGTAAAAATGGAGTAAATATATAGCAACTACAGTCAGATGCAGCAGAAAAACATTCTTGTAGGTACTTGCAAAAAATAAACATTCTTCACCATAATGTTCAGTCCCTTTCAAATAAAACTGAGTTTATCGAGGCAGCTCTACAGAGCGATCTAAATCAAACGGACGTTCTTTGCTTTACAGAACATTGGTTATCTCCTAATGAACTTAGCATTTTCCAAATTCCAAACTTTTACCTCGCAGGCTTTTATTGTAGAGAGAGAATCGCATAAAGGTCCTACGTATGGTGGTTCTTGTATTTACGTTAGAAATAATATTGATTCTATCCCCTTGGCAGAATTAAATGTGTATTCCATTGAAAATATTTTCGAAATTTCTGTTGTACATCTTACTTCACTAAAAGTGATAATACTTTGCATTTACAGACCTCCAACAAAGAGAACTGCAGATTATATTTTGTTCTTAGAAAACCTGGAGATAACACTTAACAAAGTCAGCAATCGCTCTTTTGAATCCATTGTTGTATGCGGAGATTTTAACATTGATTTTCTGGTCAAATCTTGCGAGAAAGAAAAGTTTCTCAATTTAATTAATTCCTTCAATTTAGACATTACAATTAATGTACCTACACGAATCACACAAAATTCGATGAAGGCAATTGATCAAATTATAATTAACAAAACTACTACTCGATATGAAGTTTATTTATTTATTTATTTATTTACGTCAAAAAGTAAAGTGAAAGTAAGTTGAAACAAAAGATTTAGGATACAGTGACCACGATGCACAAATTCTTACCATTATAAGAAATGCGATCACTGACACAATAAATAATACACGTATGACTAGATTGTTTACTAAAAGTAAAATTAAATTATTCATAGACTACTTGATGCAGGAGTCATGGGAAGCGGTTTATAATACTGTTGATACAAACGAGAAATATAATTCTTTTTTTTCAACTCTTTCAATTCATTTTAACACTTGCTTTCCTCTTCAAAAACGAGAATTAAATATTTCACGGAAAAGCAATTCTTGGATAACACAAGGGATTAGGACATCTTGTAAAAACAAGCGAATTCTTTCTTTCATTTCTAAACGTCATGACGTATCTCAGGATTTCCTTATCTACTTTAAAAAATACAAAACATTGTTACGAAAAGTCATAAGGCAGGCAAAAATCATGAAAAACGATCAGGATATTTTGAACTCAAATAATAAAACAAAATCAATGTGGAATATAATAAAAAATACTACCAAAGCAACTAGAAAACCCGTAGAGAATGTTGTTTTAAAATATAACGATATAAATGTCAACGATCCGGCAACAGTGGCTAGTCTCTTTAACCAATACTTTTCGAGAATTGCTGCCGATCTCACTAAGGGTCTTCAGGCACAAAATTCAAAAACAGACAGTGCACCCAAAATTTTAGACACAATGTTCGTTTCAGAAACTTCTTCCTATGAAATTCTCAAAATAATCGGTAAACTAAAAAATAAATATTCGTCCGGTTTAGATGAATTCCCAGATTCTTTGTTAAAGACTTGTGCGTATGCCATTATACACCGGTTAACTCACATATTTAATGCATCTTTATGCTCTGGAACGTTTCCAGATATTTTCAAAACAGCTAAAATTAAGCCGCTCTTCAAAAAAGGCAACAAAAATGAAATTCAAAATTATCGGCCCATCTCTCTTCAATCAGTTTTTTCAAAAATATTAGAGAGACTTTTTTACGTACGAATGGAAACCTTTCTCACTAAACACGACGCGCTTTCAGATTGCCAACATGGATTTAGAAAATCAAAATCAACGGAAACAGCTATATTTTCTTTTCTTAAAGATGTCGTCTCATCATTAGATCAAAACGAGGCACCTATTGGATTATTTTTAGATCTCTCAAAAGCTTTTGACATCATTGATCATGACATTTTACTTTCAAAATTACCTTCATATGGAATCAGTGGTATTGCTCTAGATTGGTTATGTTCGTACCTTAAACAACGATCTCAGAAAGTTGAAATACCTTACTGGAATGATGGAACATTACGTACGCACCTTTCCGACTCTTTGCCCGTTGCATGTGAAGTTCCTCAAGGATCGATTTTAGGCCCTATTCTGTTCCTACTTTACGTAAACGATATGCCCTCGACGATTCGAAACGGAAGAACGGTTCTCTTTGTGGATGATACGAACATCCTTTGCAATAAAGAAACCGAAAATAGTACAATATCAGATGTTTCAAATTGGTTCCGAAATAACAAATTAATAGTAAACGAAAAGAAAACGGTTTTAATGCAGTTTTCCATTTCAAATAAGCAATTCTGTGCTCCATTGAAAATGAACAGTGTACCATTGACTCATGTTAATGCAACAAAATTTTTAGGTCTCTCAATTCAGTCAAACCTTAAATGGAACGTCCATTTAAATGAATTGAACACAAAATTAAGTTCATTATGCTACGAGTTCAGAATTCTTGCAAATTCAGTCAGCCTTCATACTGCTCGTTGTGTATACTTCGCGAATGTTCATTCCCGCCTGAGATATGGCATAATATTCTGGGGAAATACATCTTATAGCTCCCAGACCTTTAGATTACAAAAACAAATTGTACGAATAATAACCAAATCCCACCCACGTGATTCTTGTAAGCCTATCTTCATTAATCTAGGAATTCTACCATTACCGTGTCTTTTTATTTACGAATCAGTGGTTTTTGTAAAAAATGACTTGCTTAAGGGCGGGAATATATTTTCAAAAAATGCCGAAATCTATTACTATAACACTCGACGTAGAAATCATATTCATCAGGTGACAGTATCAACAGCTCATTACAAAAAATTCACATACAATACATGTACATTATTTTACAACACTTTGCCAAATGACATTAAACGATTAAATTCAATAGAA
>BLKR01007685.1:0-33006 GCA_011170035.1 Teleogryllus occipitalis
GACAGACCGACGGACGGACAGACCGACGGACGGACAGACCGACGGACGGACAGACCGACGGACGGACAGACCGACGGACGGACAGACCGACGGACGGACAGACCGACGGACGGACAGACCGACGGACGGACAGACCGACGGACGGACAGACCGACGGACAGACCGACGGACGGACAGACCGACGGATTTTAACGAATGTACGGACGGATGGACCGACCGACCGACGGACAGACCGACAGGCGGACGGACAGACCGACAGACGGACCGACAGACGGACCGACTGACCTACCGATAGACGGACCGACCGACGGACCGACCGACCGACCGACCACACAGACAGACCCACAGCAGACAGACAACAGCTATTTGCTGTTGGACATGAGAACTCCTGTTCGTGTTTCTTCTTGAAAAATCTAAATAGTTAAGATGAGTCCACATCCTTCACATCCTTTTGATGTGGCTCAAAATACTAAGTAATCTGAATAATTACTACTTGATTATGACCCAATACTTGGACTAGACATTCGTATCCTTGATTATGACTAACTATCATATGGCTGTGCAGTTGGGACAGCAAGTGCAGAGCTCATGTAGACACCTCATGTTAAGTTCTGAGTAATTTCGATAAGTACACTTGACAAGATCAACATAAAGGCTGACAGATTAAATACATTTTATTATAGTGTCCCTGCTGAAACCACCCAGAACGGCAACTTCGTCACACTGGCAGTAGCTTTTACTTTGATTTTCCAGAAGTTGATTTTACTTCAAAAACTGTAGTGGTCAATTTTGTAACCAATACCCACACACTACCCGCTTTTCTCCAAACCATCAGTCAAGAAAAGTGGGCATTAGTAATTTAAATAAATAGAATGTGCCAGTTCCAAATGCTTTACTTTCAAAGAATGATATTTTATCAATCAAAGAAAATATTACCTTTCAACTTCATTAGCTTGGTGCACGATCGTGGATCCCATACTCTCAATACCTTTTCTGTGCTTCCACTTACAATGGCTGTTCCAGGAGGATTCATGGCAAGGCTGTATATTGAATCTTTGTTTCCATTAAGTGAAGATGCTGCAAAATACAAAATAAGGAGGAACATAAACAGATTGTTCATTTTTATTTCATCATTATTGAAACACTCACCCCTAATCATATTAAAATACAAATCAGAGAGAGTATTCAATGGGATCATAAAACATAGGTTTATGACCCACAATGCCCAAGGAACATGAGAAAACTAAAGAGGAAAGTCTGGAAGGTAGTTAGAAGCAAAAAATGCCACTGTAAGTATCAAGACTTTACAAAAGAGGCAATGAATACAAACTGTATATACTAAACAAATTTAGTGGTATCTATAATTACTATTACATTATTAATTACTATTACTTTATTAATTTCCAATGTGTGCAGAAATTGAAACAAAACAATGCAGCTTCCAGCCTTTAGAGGTGTCAATGGTTTTGTTTGATACACAGAAACTTGGGAAAAAACAAAATCTAGCATTATTGCTGCAGAAGGTCTAAAAAAACAGAGGCACCAATTCCAAAGGAATCAATGCACACAAATGATAGAACTTCGTAACACATTGGCCTTCCTGCACAAATTTATAAATTATCTGTCTTGAAAAATGTTATGGAAAACAAGAAACAGAATGAAAACCAGGAACAAAATCCTTCAAAATGAATAAGAATATTATTTTCTGGCTGACTCGAGAAAATCTGAGACAAATACAAGAAAGTTTCAAAATTCTAGGAAAAATAAAAGAATATTGCGAAGAACATTACTCCTTTCACAACAAATTTTTAATTAACTTAATTATATTAATGAGTAATATTTGTAAAATCAAACATTAACATTTCTTATTGAACAAGAACTATTCTCAGAAATAGGATACTGGATTGAAAATCAACTTACTTGTAACGGTGTTATTGCTTGCTGTCAAAGCAGTAAGTGTATTTACATCCCACAAGAATATAGCACGGTCCAATCCCGCTGAAGCAACTTGCTCTCTATCTCTAGCATAAGCAAGAGCTTTCACATAATCTTTATGAGTTCGCAATGTTGACATACAAAATCCTTTGTGAGCATTCCATACTTTTACTGTGGTATCAGAACTTGCAGATATTACTGAAAAAGAACTTGGGTTACAACAGAATACATCACAGAAATTAGTATTTAATTATTTCTTTATACTGGCCCTGTACTAACAATTCTTTCCACCACAACATAAAACAATGTCATTAACCCAATCAGTATGGTGTTCCATACTCTGAATGTAAGGTTCTTTCATATTTTTACAATTCCATATTCGAATAATGCTATCTCTCCCAGCAGAGTACAGTCTTTGAAGATGAGCATCGTACTGGAGTGAATTAACACCAGCACGATGCCTCCTTTCCACCTCATCTCGTATTACAAACGACACCTTCAATAAAAAGGAAAATAATAAGAGTGAAAGAGCAGAACAAAAATCAACACTTCAAAATATATCATTCATGAAATCAGTTAACATACCTGAACCTTTTTCCTTCCACTCTGACCACTTGATTTATGAGTAGCCATTCTTCTTAATGTCTATATATACAAGAAGGAATGATATCTTACCATGCTCAAGATAATGGATTTCATATAAGGGGCATAATATCGTTGTATATAATAACCAATTGAGAGTTCTCAAATTAACAGTCTACACTGAAAAATTAAATTCACACCCTTTTCATCACAAATGCGCGATCATCACCATAATTTACAGCTAAACTATTTACAGTCACTCGGATTAATTTACGACATGTCTCTGTCAAGAGCAATAACGATTAACTCTGTCGTCCTCTCATTACACCACATTTATAATCTTCGCAGGCTCTGCGCGAAGTACGCACGGGAAACATCTCGATCGACAACACTTCCATGAACCTTTCGATTAACAACTTACTTATTAGTTTTCGCACAAAAAACCTGTTCTCACTTCTATTAAAATCCCGGATGACATTAGTTCCTACATCTCAGATCACGACACACTTAACCTATTTTTCACGAATGTCACAAACGTATACACAAGGCACGGCGGCATTAGCGCCGGCTCAAGTACCACTCGCGGACGGACGGAAGCACTCATCTCACTCCTCCCCCGACATAAGTTAAACTCTTTGCTCCAACTCCCATGGAAGGATTCTTCCATGTTCTGTGGGAATATCTCAACTCCTTGACACAGACAACCAGTTTGAAAATAACTGAATGAACAAATCCATTGATCATGTTCTAATAAAAATATTATAAATGTACATAGTTGTGGAGTAAGAATATTAATTTTGCATTCAAGAACTACCATAATATCTTGATTGTAAACGACATTTTTTTAAATTTTAAAAATAGACGTATTATGACTTGAAATACAAATAATAGAGTAGGCCGTAGTGGCGGATGAGTTTGCGATACCTTTTGGGCGCAATTTCTTTTTCGATTCTTAATTACGACACCTTAGAGTATGTAAAAGTGAAGGGTGCCACCAAATATTGTGGTCGGGCTTATCATGAGCCCGATTAAAAATCATGAGTACGAGCATGATTAAAGATGACAACTGATAAGTCATGATAACGCCATTATCTCTTCAACTCCGGGTCCGATCAACTTACTTTTTGTTTTAAATGAAAAGTGAATAAGTATTCTTGAAGAAATTTGTACCTGCCGGTAACAACTAGCAAAAGGAGAGCTTAACAAATTGTCCACACATTGAAGCTAGTCATTCATATCCAGAAGCAAAACAAGGAGCCATCTCAGCAATTCCTCGGATCAGGGAAACAGTAGAAATTAATCAATTAATCTGTACCTAGCCAAAAATTGTTAGCCATATAATTTTACATTTTTAAATACTTTTAAAAATGTGCTTTACTGCATAATCAATACCATAAAATTGAGTTGAAAATAAAACAAGATAACTACGATAAAATCACAAAAAAAAACTTTTTTTTCTCGTTTTCAGTTCTGCGAACCTTTTTATAACTCTTTAATTTATTAAAGATTAATAAATTATTATCAACAATTTCATGCTCTATTGCCAAAATGGCCAAACCATTAAACGAGTTTGTGTAGTAGACGAACATAAAAAGTTCTTAATTCATTTCAACTTAGAAAAACTCGTTTTGCCTCATGCTGCTGTAACAGTACGAGCGCCGTACGATATTAAATTAAATATCCTTTACATTTAAACACAATAACAAATTAGTAGTGGAAACAGCACATGCTTTCTCGCATTATTTTAAGTGCTCCACTATATTATACTACATATTCAAGGTTGGGCAGTATATAAATACTTGCATTTGAAATACGTATTTTAAATACATTTTGTATTTGAATAACTGTATTTGTGAGGTTTTTGGACATGTATTTAAATACATAAAATAGGTGTATTTGAAAAGGAAATACTTAAATAACTGATGAATGAACCTCATTTAAACAAAAGCCACTTACAGCTGGTGAATTTGAATTCTCTTCATTTTTAAATTATAAATCCAAATCAATAAAAATGCTGGACAATTATCCGACAACAAAAAATGCTTTTAATCCTTATAACTAGCTCCGACAATGCACTTTTTGCCTATTTCATTTCTTTGAATGTATTTTTTGTCAACTTACCCCATTATCGATGTTTACCTCAGAAATGGCTTTTGTGAGAGTTTTATGCCAATATTAAAAATAATTGCCCAATCGAGTGTTACGAGGCTGTATGCAGCTATATTGAAATCTCCGCATTTTTAATATTTTTGGTTTACTATATTTAGTTTACTACAATCATTTTTTGAGACATCACTGATACGTAATTTTTTACCAAACTAGTAACAACCGTGTAAAATCTGTCAGGGCGTTCTCCTATCGAGAAGCTCTATGCCCTGCGCGTCCTTGCCTGTAACGCGTCGAGCAAGGGCACCCCTTGGAGACGTATGAGAATTTGATACCGTGCGTGTTACCTTATCTACTTTGCCGAAGCCAGTCAGGACGCTCCAGAGAACAGGAAATTGCTCTTGTCTTTCCGATCTTCGCAATGATTAGTGAGCTATCTGTTCCTTACCAAGAATACACCTGTCTTCAAAAGTAGCGCTCCCGGCATCTTTCATTTTTAGAAGGTAGAATTACACAAGACAGGCGGAGTTTTCTTCGATAATTTTGTATTGATTTCGAAGTTTGGTGGATGCCAGATCAGTAAATTTGCTGTTCTTGTTATGCATGCATTCTAAAATGCCAAAAGGGAGTTTCTAGAAGTGCATTGCTAAAAGAGTGGATTTATGATATAATGGCATTTATTTATCTTATTTTTACAGTTTATATGGGTGGGGGCGCTAACCTAAATCACCGCGGACTGGAAATGAATTTTTGCCAGTGTTGTGAAAAAGTGGCAAACTGTGTAAAAAGTATTTCTTACAACATAAAATCACTACAACTCATGCCAAAAATGCGAAAAAAGTGAGAAAAACTATTGAAACCTTCTTCAGCAAGTGTAGTCAAAAGATAAAGACTAGAAAGAATTTCGACTCTGACTAGTGCCATGCCGCAAACATTCCATTTTCAAAACTTTAAAATCCAACATTTAGCCAGTTTAACCAACAAGATATACGAAATATAAAATTCCACACGAGTCAACTCTTAGGAAATATTATCTAACTTCGCAATATGTTTTGACAATCAAAGAAATTCAATTTGTTTTTAGAGAATTGTCTTCATCATTTGGCAAGAACGTATTATGTATACATTTTAATAATATTCAACCATAAGCCCATTTTCTCGCCTATTTTTAAGTTTTTACTTCCTAATTGTGCTTACCTATTGTCAACTATAATGTCTATTTCCCTGCCTAATTTTATGTTTTAAGTGCCTATTTGCCTGCCTATTTTCGACCTACATGTCCGAGTTTTACTTATAACACTAGTTTACATTCACCCGCGCCAGTTGAACGACCGTTTTCCTTTGCGGGTTTTAAACATTCTTCAAATAGATGTTTATTATCTGATTTGTTTGAAAAACTGGTCGCTTTAAAAGGAAATCCCGCTTATTTGAGTTAGAATTATAAGTTATTGTTCAAAAAGTTATGACTGTCAATTAGTAATTTATTGTAATGGACAATTACAATAAATTGTTGCAATAAAACATGTATTCACTGTATTTTGAGTATTTGAAGCATTTTAAATACGTAAGTATTTAGCTTTTGAAAACCTAATGTATTTTGAGTATGTATTTAAATACTTATTTACGAAGTATTTTGGCGAAGAATTTAAATACTAAATTTAAAGTATTTTGCCCAACCCCGTACCTACTACATAAACATGGAAAAGTGTTTTCCGCCAAAAAATTATGAGGCCCTGAGGCCCTCCAAGTGAACTCGTCGTCAGTCATACCACTGCGCTACAGAGAAACGGTAAGATAATCTCGGACCGACGTTTACAAATGTAATTGCATCAACCCAATATTTCCAACAAGCAATTTTTGTAATTTTCGAAAACACAGAGTTCGAATGGGACTAGCACCAAATTTTGTCTGTCCGTTGTTACATACGAGAAATTTTAATCAAAAAGTACTGTTTTTGACAAAATATTCATTTTAGAAATTGCATAAATTTCAAACACATATTATGCGACATGTACTCTTCTTTTTCAAAAACTCTACATGAACTTTTTTAAAGAGCTGATTCTTTGAGACAAAAATAGCTATCTTCAATTTTGTAGTTTTGAATTTTTTGGGGCGGGGATACTGAGAGTTCGCCGAAAATGGGACAAGCACTTTATTTTTTTAATGCCCCTTGATACATACGAAGGGAATATTAAAAGGAAAACTTTTTTTAGCAGATTTTGAGAAAAAAATTGTTCAGAAATTGCATAAATTTATTTTTATGTTAAAGTTTTAAAATAAACTCTGTCATGGTTTTAATTGGGACTTGAAATTAATAAGAAATCGAAAGGTCTTTGGAACGTTACTCCATAGAGTTAGGCAAAGGCGTATCTACCGTATTGGAGACATGACACGTGCCATGGGCGCCACTCACAAGGGGCGCAATTTAGAGTATACGCTCTAAAACAAATGACCCTAATTTGACCCCTAATTTGAAATATCCTGGCAGGGGCGCAAATTCTGTTTCTCATGGATGCCTGAATACCTAGATTCGCCTCTGGAGTAAGGATGTGAATGCATTTGAGCCAGCAAAATGTATTGACAAAACCATGGCCACAGAATAGATACTACACAAAAAGGAAAGTAGAGGGCGGCTCCTTTGATCTTCAGTGAGCCATGGCGCAGCGCGCACCGCCATTTTGAAACCGTGCAAAGGAACCGCAACTCAGTTCAAACGCCATTTTCTCAAAAACGGTTCTAATTTTCTTCTTCTATCTTTTCCAACGGGTAGTGCTAATTGCCCTGTGCATTATGACATAAAATTTATTTTTGAAATATTGTTTTGCTTTTTCAAAAAATACACAAATATAATTTTTTTGAAATTTCTTTCACGCCGTTAATATGCGCATTTCCAACTATTTGTAAACACTATTCCGTTTGTGAGTTAAAGTGTTTTAATTGAATTCAAATAAAGTTTTCAGAAAACTCAAAACTTTTCAGTGAAAAAGAGGTTAAAATTCGCATTTGTAGTAACGCTTAAACGATATTTTCTTAAAAACGGCTCTAATTTTTTTAAAATGAAAATTGTCATTTAGGTTGAGGTCTTACTCTTCTTTAATATTCTTAAATAAATACTTCGGTTCTACTGTTAGGAAACCGAAGAATTGAGAAAATTTTTAAAAATGTACTTTGGGCATAGATGGCAGATGTATTTGGAAAGTCCGATAAAGTAGCCCAGAGTCGATGTTTTAACATTGGTTTCGTAATCGCTATCATTTTGTGCGCACGAAAATTTAAATCGGCAGCGGTCGCATGTATTAATTTACAATTAAAATTTTATTGAAAACAAAGTTTAAAAAACGCCTCTGCATGTGTGAAACACGAGGAAAGACGAAAGACGGGGCATCAGGATCATCTCGAGCGAGAAATAATCTGCTCGATGTAGAAATTACAAAGCGCGTTCGTTTGGTTCGAACATGTATGAAGATAGTGGTATCTCCCGTTCTCATTTTATATTTTACTCTCCGTTTCATATACTCTCTGTTTCATATTGTTACGATTCTAGGTGGTGAATTAAAATTCTGGTATTATTTTAACAAAAACGTTTATTTTGTTTTTTAAGACAATCACTGAAAACACTTGATTATTCTTTACACGTCACACTTCTCTTGATTAATTATTTACACTGTACTCCTCTTGATTATTTATTTACACTACACTTCTCTTCAGTATTTATTTACACTACACTTCTTTTGATTAATTATTTATTTACACTACACTTCTCTTGATTATTTATTTACACTGTTCCCTTCTCTTACACTGTCGCACAGTGCCAAGCATTGACCAGTTCGTTGCACTGGCCACAGTCCACTGCACAGACCACCGTTTGATGCACTGACCACGGTTCACGTCACTGAGCACAATCACTGCACTGCTATTCACCGCGATGCACACACTTCACAGCTCAGTTTCCACTTCAGACTTAAGACGTCGCCGGCCGCCGCGTATTTATACTCGGCGGGCGCCGTCGAGAATATTCTGGCCTTCCCGATACACCCAGAACCCTCTGGGACTAGCTAGTTGGAGGGCTGCTAGCCGATGACGCAATCCGCGCATACAGGTAGTTCGTGGTGGCCGCCGGCCGATGACGCAATATTCGTTACAATATTTTCTTTTACAAAATTGTGATTATGGGAATTTTCATTCACGAATAAAACATCGAAAACGTGAAAACATCGAGCACAAAACAATGATGTTCAAAAAACATCGACTTCAGTACATCGAAGTTTTATAGAACCATCAATGCATAGATGAATAAATCACTGCTTGGATGTGTTAATCTATGCATCAATGTTTTGAAAACATCGACATCAATGTCGCATCCCTAGTCTGCACGCTGGTCGGATCCACGGAGGGGCGGGGAGGGGGGGTTCGTGTGCATCGTATCCGACCTCAACCAATGAGCTTCAGACACCAGTTTGCGTCACAATATTAGCGGGAATTTTAAATGAAGCCAGATACCAAAAGTATCACCTCGTAACAAGACATTGAAACAGATTTACGAAGCATTTCTTTTAATTATCGTATCTTGTACACCTTCATCGTGTTATTTTCGGTTGGCTACCGTTGAAAATGGTCACTTTGTACCATTTTCAAAATGTTTCTCCACACTTCTCGCTCTCCATGCGGCCAGCGTCTGGTCTGGCTCTTCAAACGAAGTTCCCGTGCTGAGGGGATGTGGTTCGTGACGCAAACTGGTGATGCGCAGAACCACCTAAGATCGGTGCACCGGAGGAACCCAACCATGTATTTCCACCATGGTTGGATCCATCCTTAGACAGTGCGCTTTCTAGAGGGGACGTGGGTTAGGGAAGCGGTCTTCGCGGGCGACGGCGGTCAGCGGCACAACTTGGCGACGGCGACGCCGGGAGCAGAGGGCAGAGGGGTGTTCCAGACCTCCAGCGCCAGAGAATGGTGCATAGGAGAATTCTCTCTGTCTCTCTCTCCCTCTCTCTGTCTCTCTCTCTGCCTCTCTCTCTCTCTCTCTCTCTCTCTCTCTCTCTCTCTCTCTCTCTTTCTCTGATGAGTGAGAAGGATCAGACGGAAGGCAGCTTTCGTGTTTCTACAGTAGGGGTGGTCCAAACGATCAACAGAAAATACGCCGTGTCTTGAAGAAGAGTTTCGTTCTTCAGTCCCTGTTTGACCGTGGCAGGTGAGCAGTGACAGTGTGCTTTACACAGTACCTGCTGTTATTCACAAAACTCAATTATTACAAATAATTCAAAGTATTTGCACTGAAAAACGATAGGTCATTGATCAAATAATCATTGAACATGGCCACATTCCTTCCGTTCATTCCTCTCCGTCTTCCACCGTACCATCCAGATCTAAATCCAATAGAACTTGTATGGGGATTTTTTAAAGGGCGCGAGGCAGCAGAAACAATTGGTGCATCCTTAAAAGAAAAGGAGACGTTTTGCAGAGAAGCGTTTGCTCAATACAGTACTGAACAATGGAAGAAATTCTGCGAGCATATGTAGGGAATAGAGGCGACATAATGATTCAGATAACGTGATGGAGCAACAAACGATGTATTCATTTCTTTGGACACTCCTGGGAGTGCGAGTTCCTCTTTTGACGAAGGGGGCAGTGATGACGAGTGTCGGTCAGCGCGATCGCTGCGTCTCGCAGTCGCCTCTCCTTGTCGCCTACGCGCTTCCTTATCGCCGAGAGGGGAAATCTCAGATGCCACAGGGTGGGGGCAGTCTCCGAGACTTTACCAAAGGTACGTCCGCCATGATGGTTTTTTTGCGAGCGGTTCAGCTACAGTCGAGTATACTTGTTTTTTTTTTTAAGGTGGCATCTAAGGGTAGGCTCTCCAAGATTGAATATGGCACAACTTTTGCGTCTTTCTCGGCCCTGCCGCAAGATGACGCATGATCGCGACTGTATCAAGCAGTGCTGCATGACAAGCGACTCTAGCGGCACGACCGAGAAAGATGCGAAAAGCCGTGCCACATTCCATCTTGGAGATACTACCCTCAGATGCCTCGTTAGAAAAACCGAAGTATAGTATTTGTTCTTTTCTTGTTTCATGCATCCCAAATGTGTGGTTACCAGTTGTGTATATGTGTGTGTGTGTGTGTGGGGGGGTAGATGAAGATACTTTTGGTGTGGGGGCTGGAAGCTGAAATTTGAATGGCTGCAGTTTCTATGGATAGGGTGGGTGGTAGAGTGATTTGAGTGTGTGAAAAGGAATTGCGGATTAGGGGTGGCGCAGCCTCCTTTTCGGGTAAAGCGATCGGAACGGTATATGGTGAAATTTGGGATAGAAACAACACTGCTAACAACTGAGATCTACTTGTAACATCTAATGTTTCATATAACATAATTGAAACAAAATCTGCGTTTTATTTTTAAATTGTTTCACTCACGACATTACTAGTAAGAATTAGGTTATTTTGGATATTACTGGATGTGCTTTTAAATACTACTGCCGTTTCAAATTGTTTTTTTTTCCAGCATAGGATCCCACCTTTTAGGGTTTCGAAGTTTCATTGTGACCGCGAAGTTCTGGTTTTGCTAAAAAACACAATTAAGCATTAATTAAAGTTTCAAGACTTCTCTATTCTTTTTCATTTTCGGGTTATTATTATCAAGGTTATAATTAATGTATAATGTTCTGTTTACGTTCTCATTAACCCTGTCTTTCCGGAAACGTTACAGGTTCACAGGGCATTGAACGTGGTTTTCTGATTTTTCATGGGCTTTAGCCTATTTTGTAAGGCCACTTAATTGCAAAATCCAATTGACAACCAAATATTTTTACTGGTCCCTTTCGAAAATAAGACACGGCCAACAAAAGAGTTTTGATACTCATTTCCATTGTGGCATTTACAGAGCTGATAATTAGACACCACAAAGCAGGCACGTCAAACCGCGCTCGCACGAGCTGCTTGCCCGCCTGGAGAGACCGCCTGGTGCTCCTTCGGGCACAAGCAACTTCCCCTGCCTGACTCAGCATTTATTTCCCCTTAAAATCCAGAAAAGGTGTACTCGCGCAAGCTAAAGCTGCGGGCGGCAGGGAATAGTGGTTTCATACGAAAATATGTTTGCCAGATTTTTCTATCAAATAACCGAGGATTGTATTATGTTCATATTCTTCACTACCTATTACTAGTTCATGTTTATTTTGGTACTAAATTTTCCCTTATATAAACATCTTTGTTCAGAGACAGGATTATGTTTGAACGGTGAGTTCTTTTCTTGTTTTCGCATTGTCTTGTGTTGTTAAATTATTCAGTTATTTAATGTATTTACCAATAATGTGAAATAAATTAACAAGTCTCTGTAAGTAAACAATTCTCGCTTACGGACGGACTATTATTTTAATTGACAAGACTATTTGTCTGTTAAGCACGATTACAAGATCAAGAAACTTTTGATTCAATTTTTTTAATTTTACTCTCAATTGAGATTTTGAAATCGGACTCATGTATTATTTCATTTTACTGGATCATTTCTTTGCCTTAAAGAGAAAATGGGAAATAATATAGGTAAATTTGTGACAATAATTGTCAAGTAACTTTTCCCAAAGACTGTCATGGGCCAGGTATTCACTGACAAACCAGTCACTCTGTTGCATTTGTACAACCCTTACTTTTAAATCTCGCGCCAATATTAGTTCGTATTGTGGGGAGATCTAATGGTGCGTTTCGCAGACAAGGATGCGACATCGATGTCGATGTTCCCAAAACATCAATGTTCATATAAAATCATTGATAATAATTACATCGATTTTTTAAGCCAATGTTTCTTAAAATCTATGTTTTTAGTTCGATGTTTTTACGTTTTCGATGTTTTGTTCGTGGATGAAAACTCCCCTAATCACAATTTTGTAAAAGTTAAAATATGAAATGAGAACTGGTGGTACCACCATGGATGAATAATCTGGTGTTAATCATGGTACCACTATCTGTAAATGTGCTCGAACCAAACGAACGCGTTTTGTAATTTCTAAATCGAGCAGATTATTCCTCGCTAGAGATGATCCTAATGTGCCGTCTTTGGTCTTTCTTCGTATTTCACAAATGCAGAGGCATTTTATAAATGATGTTTTTACTAAAATTTTAATTGTAAATTAACACATGCGATTTCTGCCGATTTTACTTTTTTTGCGAACAAATTTAATAATGGCGATTACTAAACCAGCTTTAAAACATCGATGTTTAAAAACATAAATTATTTTGGCCGATGATTAACATCAATAGAGAGTTTGTGCACGCCATACGGGCAGCATTATCGATTTTGTGCGCATGCGCCGATGCACTAAAGTGATGCGAAACTTGAATTGCGCATGCGGAGAAGGTCGATAGTGCTTTAACATTCGAGACCACACAAACTCTCTAGTGTTTTAATTTTGAACATCGATATTTTATTGTCGATGTCGCATCACTATTCGCAGGGCGTCACCGGAAATATCAGATATCTACCATGGGAAATATCGAAACAATCGAGATACTCCGACCTAGCACGAAAATCCAGCGAATTTTGGATTTTCGGCAGAAAAAAATTCCTTGCCCGGCCCTGATAACGAAAAAGTGGATAAATACAATTGCTAAATTAAGAAAAAGAAATTCTCTAGCAAGAGGTATCCCTGTTTAGTGGATTCTTGATACCGAAACGTCAATTGACGTCAAAACGTCCGTCTGTCTACTTTCCATCTGTGAACACTACCAGCGCCTAAACCATACGATATTTTTCCGAATTGAAGAAACCCCTGTCCATCTGACTCTAATTGAAGCTTTGAAAAATTTTGAAAAACATTCTTTAATATTTGGGGATACTTTACATGAAGACCCCTGGACATTTTCAAAATTTTCTCAAAAATTATTTCACATTTTTTAAAATTTCTTGTAAGAAAAGAGTAAAATACACTTATAAAAGTTGCATAGGTCCGTTTTTCACTGTTAACTCAGAATTTTTGAAAATTCAAAATTTTGAATTTTTTTTCCGCATCTTTCTCCAACTACAAAATGAATGATAAAGATTTTTCCTTCAAGTAAAATTTGTTCTCCATATTTAGTTATTTCATTTGGATCAGGTACATTTATTTGAAACGTAGTTTTCGTGCAATAGTGCGGTCAACGTGAGCAATTTAAAAAATAACAAAATCAAGATTTTTTCAAAGCTGACTCCAATTTTTTTTTAACCTTTGGTATGGATAGTGTTAAATGTGATCTATGAGATGGCATAAACGCCATATTGCTCTATGGTTTTGGTTTTTCAAAAATGACAAAAATGTAATTGTTTTTTACTTGTCTCCCACGTCGTTAATATATACTTCAGTGGCCCCCAGCATTTTCAGAAAGGCCCAAGCGCCATTTTTTCAAACGCGGCTCCATTTCTTAAAACTTTTTCCAACGGATAGTACTAATTGCAATGTTTAATATGATGTAAAGTTCATTTTGGTGTAGTCTCCATTTTTTTCAAAAATTACACAAATGTATTTTTTAAATATCTTTTACATTGTTAATATCCCACTTGTATCAACTCCATTTATACATTATTGCATTGTGAGTGGAAGTGCTTCAAATGAAGTTTTTCGAAAACTCAATATATTCCTATGAAAAAGAGCTTCAATTTCGTATTTACAGCAACGCTTACACGCCATTTCCTTGAAAAGGCTCTAAATTTTTCAATGAAAATTGCTATTTAGGGCGAGGTTTTACTATTCTTTAATAGTCTTGAAGTAATATTTCGATTCTACTATTAGGAAAGCGAAAAGTTGAGAAAATGTAAAAAAAATGTACTTGGGGCGGCGATTTTTAAAATTTAAGGCAGCTGGCGACAGGAGAGGACAAAAAGGCAGTCTACACCAAGGAAATGAGAAGACTTTACTATGAGACAGTCTGTGCCATTCTATAGCACTAGTTTACTTTCTCGTACACGAAGTTCGTATCCACGGAGTATATTAAAATGCAGCGGAAAATTTTGAGATTTCAACTGAAATGCACGTTTTGGTGTCCCCTGATACCAAAAAAGCTTTTCTTTTTATTTTCCAAATGTCCGTTTGTCGCCAGTGAACAACATTAGCGCCTAAACTATACATTGGATTTTTTCGAAATTGAATGCACCAGTCATATTGGCCTCACTCAAAGCTCTGCAATTTTGAAAAAGATTAATTAAGTTTTGTGGGTACTTTAAACACAAAGCCCCAGGGGCATTTTCAACATTTTTTTCGAAAATTGCTCTAAATTTTTTCTTTAAATTTCTTTCAAGATTGGAGTGTTATACACTTAGTATACAGTTTAGAAAATTGCAAAAATTTGAAATTTTTTCAGTGCTTTCCTTCAACAAAATTGAACATAAGAGATATTTCCTTCCAATAAAATGTGTACTCTTTAAATAAGGTCTTGTGCGTGGTTGTGTGTAATCTTTCATTAAGGTCATGTGCATATTTTTGAAAATATTAGTAGTTTTTGCGCAATATTGCTTGAAATGTGTGTAATCTTAAAAAATATCAAAAACCAAAATTTCTCAAAAACAATTCCAAGCACTCCTTGAAAATACTTAAGAGATACTTCACCTCTGGTTTCCTACCATATCCCCTACGTTTTACAGTATGAGGAATGTATAAAGGTACTAAATCCTCGTACAAAGCTTGCAACCCACCCCTGAACCAGAAATAATTAGGCGATAAGAAATGGGAAGGATGTTGATGGAGGATTCCTATTTCACAAAGTTGTGTGGCATCATATAGGTTGTTTTGGTTCATTTAGTGAGAGATATATCAGCTACATGCTGAAGCAGTATGGTCAGAATGTTGTAGATGCATTTGACAGGCATCAGAAAGAGTGCAGGGGAAAGAAGTACCAGTACTAAGAGTTCAGAAATATTACCCCCTTTGAGAATAGACAGTGTTGCCAAAACTATTTTCAATGGAGGCACCATTGCTACAGCATCTCAAGAGAAATTTTTAGCTAATGAAACTGATGGATTAGGGCAAAATTATCAACACATTTCTTTGAAAGCCTGGAGCAGTCTGACAACCTAAACCTTGTTCTCAGCTGCTTCATTTAACTGATTAAAACACCCATCTTTATCAATACGCTCAGTCAGCGTTATATGACATCCGCTCCTTTGAAATAATGAAATTTTATCTGTTGTTTGTTCTCTCTACTCACCTTGAAAATCAGATGGTGGAGAGGCAACAAGCAAATAATTTAGTTTGGATGCACCATTTTGTTTTCTGTGGTCCTATGATATTCATTGGTGAGATATTGTTTGACAACTTGCAAGTATTTTGTTGATAATGAAATGCTAATTTACAGCAAAACAAAACAATGTGATTATCAAAGTGGAGTTGTAAATAATTACCAAAATATTCCATGCACATTTTGGTATTTAAAGAAAAAGAAGAAAATAATTCATGAAGAGAAAAGGTGTATGAAAATTGTCTGTCTAAAAAATTCCTAGTATATTTCCTGATTGTTACACACACTCCAATGAAAAGCAGTAAATAATTTGAAATTTTTTTATTTTACTTAATCACTACAATTAGAAAGTTTCTTCCACATTGTAGCACCACTAGATTTGAAATGTGACTGCACTAGGCCCCAAATTGTCCACAGGTTTTTCCTCAAAATGGATTTTCCAGGATCCATCTGGCCTGAGTAAAAGCCTTGTGAATTTAAAATTATGTTAATTTTTGGGAGGGTACTTTACATGCAGGCCCTACATTTTTTTAATTTTCTTATAAAAGGCTCCAAATTTTAATTTTATAATTTTTGCTTGAATAAAGCAAAGTACACATATAAAGCATATGAGAGTATAAGAGAGCACCAGAGTTCATGTTTATTTTGGCCACGCAGTGTTATTTATGACTTATAATTCACCTTTAATTCTATTTAAAATTTGAGAAATGTTAATACACTTCAGGTTGGGAATCAATGTAGTTATCAGAAAGAAATTGGAACAACAGAATATACAACAAACAATTTACTTTTCATCATAAAATTCATTGCAACAATTTATTCTAATCGATTCATTTTTAAAGATGCTTATTACAGCACATAACAGACAATATTTTTTTTAAATAGATTCTCACACAGTACAATGCAAAGTAGACAATATAAGAAAGACACTGATGGTAACACTTCCAAATAATTTTATTCATACAATACATAGAAATGGTTACAAGTACTCTACCTCTAAATGTATTATGCAGAACACAGTCAACAAAGTTATTCAATCAATCACGCTTCCAGATCATACACAAAAAGCACTTCTCGATTCTGTAGACCAGCTTCTCTAAGTGTTAGTAAATGTCCTTCACTTTGGGGAGAACACTGCAAGACTTTCTTGGGAAAGTTTGTAGCAATTTCAAAGTTGTCAGGAGAAAGTGGATGACAAAATACGTAATAAAAGATGGCCTGAAAAAATTACAAAAATGCTTTAAATCAAGCATGATATTCAAACAATTCCATTCAGAAATATGGAGAAAACTCAAAGTTGTAAATAGCTTTAAAGTTTTGTCAAGCAGAAGAGATAATGAGGGCAAATCCACATCAGACCATGAAAACAAACCGGTTGAGTACTTTAATATTATTTATTTAAGTCGTTTTTCAACTACTTAGTCACTAACGAAAGTTAAGTACTTTAGGAGTAGATTAAATGTATAATGTACATGGATGAATGCACTGCCAGAAAACATGATATGCAACTGATTTCTGTTGAATGAAGCAAAGTTACAGAAACCAACAATATTTGTTTTATCTTGAATGATAATGAAAAATCACCACTGCAGAAATATAGTAGTTATGTATTTTATAAACATAAGTACACTATAAACACAAAGCATTACTTTGGAAATATCTTTTTGCACTAATTTCAACATACCTGCAGAGTATCCGTTCGTAAAAATCTTCGCTCCAATCGGGTTCCATCAGGCAATTTGATCACCATATGAACTGCCTCTGCACAATCTGGTGGTGGTTCATCAGGCACATGTGTCAGGAACTCAATCTTCTGGCGTTGTATTTCCTATGCAAAGAGAATAAATCAAATTATCACAATGAATTGAATATAAGTTACTTTCTCTTCTATCATAATTTGTCCTTAACCCTCTGCCAGGCACATTTTTGCATGCTCCACATCATGCACACTCTTTTCTTCTTCAAATATGTTTGGGAATTTTATAAGACACTGAGGTAAACAATTTTTATAAACTCAACAATTAATCTTAGTCTACCTCTGATTCATTCATGAATTGTTGGCAATTGTGTGTTACTTAGTGATTGAGATTTTGGCACGTATGAACAAATCTTCAAAAAGTGAAACAGTAACCAGGGCCACAGCAGTGTTCGAACAGCATACTCACTGAAACGAGGGAGGATTTGCAACCCATTAAGAGCTCGGAAAAAGCAGGTAGCAATATTGTTTTCAAAAATATCAAGCAAAGAGATCTCCAGAAGACTAGTAAATAGTTCTATTGATCTTGGTGCTGCATTCTGAAATTTGCAAAATGCAGTTGAAATACCACAAATGCTCCCAGCAGAGGGGAGCTTATAATTAAAACAATAAGGGTACTGTTATGAACATATATGCACAAACATGTTATTCTCTGTGGTAGTGTTGTGATTACGATGTCAAAACATTTTATGATAATGCCCCTTTATCTTTCTCCTATACCCAGCAGAGACAGATTCTGCAAAATATTTATGCCCCGATTTTGCTGGAAATACATATTTTGGGGTTTAGGGTTTTGTGTTTGTTGTTGTTTTTCTTTTCTTTCTCAATGTTCGACTATTTGTTTATTCATTAATTTACACTAGCACCATTCATTCATTTACACCATACACATTCCCCAAAATGGATAATCCCTAAGCTAGCGAGAGATTTATTTTTTAATGTAATCTATTTATCAATATTAAATCTTTAAATCATATAATTGACCGCTTTTTTTCTTCAAAGTATAGGGTTTTCTGGTAATTAGGAGTCAAATCATGACTATTTTGTAGAAGTACATGAAAAATATCTTTTTTAACAACTTTTCTAAAGTGCATGCACACACACTTGTACCCACCCACACCTACATACGCATGCATGAACTAATGTGCTAATAATAATAATAATAATAATAATAATAATAATAATAATAATAATAATAATAATAATAATAATAATAATAATAAAGACAAATGTTAACCACTTTCTAGAAAGGACTACATTAAAATGTCCTCTTAGAAGAGTAAGGTATTAGTTACTCTCTGTCAATTTTTAACTAAAAACAAGTCAATTTTCTCATTCAATTCAGAAGTTTTGGATGTAGAAATTGACATTTGCAAGCATGTCAAAAAGGTTCTATATACAATATACAGAACAACAATAGGTACATTCTGCAAAACTTACACGTGACACAAAATTAAGAAGAGAAAGAAGATGAATCCATTCTTAGAGGAAAAAGTGAATGACTCACCTCTCGGCGCTGCTGCTCCTGGTGCTCCCTTTCGCGTTGCTGCCGAGCCTCCCCCTCCAGACGTTCTCGCTCCTCGCACCGCCGACGCTCTTTCTCTTGATCAGCCAACAATGACTCCATGTAGGCCTGATCTTGTTGTTGCCTAAGTGTCTGATTAAAATTCCTTTCAACCCTGAAATACCAAATTACACAAGAGAATTTTCAGAGCATATTGTTTATAGATTGTCAAGATTTAGATGTAACATTCTGGCCAGATTCCATTTTCAAACACTAATTTAATTATAATAAGAATTTATCATTTATGTCAGGAACAAGGTATTATAAAATGAGAGATAAATGCAGCTATTTGCATCAAAACTTTTGAACTCTTTTTTTATAGCAAGAGAAATGCCAGAACTAACTATTGCCAGAAATTATTCAACCCAAAAATTTCTAACAAATAAATTGTGAAAGAATAAATTCTTAAATTGACATGTGTACTCTACATACTAAAGAGAATACATAGAAAACATAGAACACTCATGTTGAACCACACAGCCCGAAGATTAGAATGTAACATACAAAACATGTGTGATAACGAACTGTACTGCTAAGAGTATTTTCATATCCAATGTCACCCAGTTACAGACTGCTTCACTGCAATTATTACACATATTGAGTACAAAGTAGTGTGAATAATGAAATTTTGTATTGAATATGTATTGAATTTGAGAACAAGAAATGAGACAAAGTAAATATGTAAATGAAATTGGTAAATTTTCTTGAAGAAATTTACATTTTACTGAAAAATAGCTTGATAGTGATAACAAAATGATTATGTAAGAACATGTCACTTCAAGTGAAAGAATGAAACTATTTTCATGTAAATCAATGAACACAATAAACTTGAATTCATTTACGACAACATAAATTTAATTTTTTTAAATTAATTTACAGGCTTTGTTGTGATCATTGTGCATTTTTTAAAGTACCGATTCTAAATAACATGCATGCCAATTACCCAAGAATGATAATTTAGGCTTCTGCAGTCGGAGTCAATAAATTCTTCGCTGTCCGGGACATGTGGCATCCACAGTGAGGTGAAAAGTATTTTCCTAAGAGGAAGGTTGCACAATGACAAAAATATAGGCAACCGTGTCTTCAACTTTTTAATTTATTTTATTCACATTCTGTGTCTAATAGTTGAAGACATTTCGAATTGACACACTAATACAAATGGAGAAATGACAACGTATGCTATTGGATTCATTTAAAGGAGGCTCCACGCATTCTGATTTCAGCAAGAAACAAGCGACAGCTGGGCAAACTTGAGTAGTGTGGATGGGTTGCTTGCCATTTGCCAAGCAACGAACGTTCTATGCTTGCACAACCCAACTACCCACTTCTGGACATATTAAAGAAAGCCAACATTCACCAAGCACATCAGCTGCTCAGAACTGGGCGAGCAGAAACTTGCTGTTTGACAAATGTTGAAGGTGTGGAGCAGCCTCAATGTATAGCCAGCCATACTATAACTTTGCATGATTGAATTGTATAATATTGTGATGATTAGATTGTAATGTGATGTAGTGAATTGAGATGTATATTGTTGTTTTTTTGTTTATTAATTGTTTTGTATTTTGATTACTCTCATTACCAGCTCATTACCCAGTTCATTAATGAAATTTGATTGTGAATGCAAATAGTTTTACAGTTTTATATCTATGCTATTTTGCAATGAAGTTCAGTCAATTAGGTTGACTTGAATAGAAGCCTGAATACATGTAATAATGTAATGAAAAAGCATATTTTTTTCGTTTATGATGAATCAGATTATTATGATGTAATATTTAAAATCAGCAACTTATTGAGAAAAGAATGTAGAAAATTGTGTAATACAATGCATACCTTTCTGCACGAGCTGCAACAAGTGCTGCTTCATTGTCCCGAACTATGGTTTGAAGGCGTTGTATTAGCTCAATCGCTTCAACAGGACCTTCAAGTCTAGAGAGGAAACAATTCTACAATCACTGTATATCTCTTAATAGTTCCTTTTGGAGACAAAGGAAACAAATATAATCTATTAAATTCTATCATGAAAATACTTTTTGTTAAACAAAAGGAGAGGGAATATTTTAAGAATCATTTATTCATTAATATATTACAGCCTTTTGAGTTTCAAATTGATCAACACTTAATCAGCACATTGGCAGTTAGGCTTTTAATTTTAAAACACTGAAAGACTTCACAATTAAATATTTTTAACTTCTCATGTATATTAAAAATTTTATAAAAGTGGAATGTTTCCAATTCTGAGTATCCCTGCACTAGTTTATTTAGTTTTATAAATATCAATTAAGTGCTAAAAACTAATATTTCATGGTGATATTTTCATTACCAAGTAATCAATAACACATGCATTTTATATCATCAGTCAAGATAATTTTGTTACAAAGCCTTACTAATACTAATTCCTGAGCAAACAAGATAATACAAAATAAGAATTGAAGAAAGTTGTTAAGGGGCCATCCATAAATTACGTAATGCAAATTTTGAGTATTTTGAATTTCCCCTCACCCCTCTGCATGCACCTGTCACATGCACTTGAACCCCTCTAAATAATTACATAATGCTTGCTACAATTCTCCCCCATTTACAAGAAGTAAAAATAAATTATAACACAGTAAAAAAAATTATGTTAATTTAATGTGTTATATATTAAAATCTGTGATAATGAAAGTCAGAATTAGTTGACTACACCTAACAATAAGATTGGAGACAATTTTTGAGTGAAGGAAGGACGCATAGACGTGAAACTTTTTGACAACACACCGTTCACGTACCCCCGGGGATTTCGCATGGCGAGAATTCTACTGGGCCTATTTAATTGGATTCTAATTTAAAAAAATAAATCTTAGTGTTACATATCACTAAGCTCATGCTCCCTATCCCTATGTAACGCAGCGTAACACTGCCTCAAAACCCCTTCTGCCATCTTTGGTGTTACACAATTTATTGATGTAAAAACTCAACTTTATAATATTTTCACTGAATACAATGTAATAAATCTGTAAAAGAATTGAAGGTGCTTACCTTCCAACCACAGTCATTCTATTGTCATGTAAAACAATGACTGCAAGGAAAGGATATCCATTTTCACGTAATGCTTGAGATACGCGATAGCCTTCAGATGTAGTCACAGAACATGCCCAAAACAGCATGTTCGAATTTATATAATCAATAACATCTGCACATGGTAGGGTATACCTAAAATTAAAATAAAATAAAATAAACACAATCCATAAACAACTCAGTGAAAAAAAAAGAAATGAAAACTTTTAGACAGGGCAATGCAAATTTATTCTATAAATTAACAACATTACTAACATAACATAGATCACACAAACTTTGTTAAAAATAACACTTTACACAATGAAATATTTTAAATTTGATTAAATAGATTCTTACATAAAAATTAATTTGGACAGCACATCTCAGAAAAAAGTACATTTCCATTTAAGAGAAGAAATTGTTAAGAGAAGAAGTTACCGTTTTTAACAAATGAAGGGCTTGGGACAGTAATAAGGTAAGCCACATCAGTCAAACGAGTCTCCCATTATTTATAAAGAGTATTAACATCTCCGCTTTAGTGAAAACATCTTATTTTGATACTGCCCCAAGCCCTTCACAAATATGAACAAGTCTTCTGTACTAACCAGATAAGCTACAATTTCTCCAAAATCAATATTTTCACAATAACTAATAGCAGAAGACTCCTTAATGCTGATGCGACTTACCTTGTTACTGCCTCAAACTCTTTATACTGCTCTCAAATAAAATTCGTACTTTCAGAAATGACAATTGTATATTTATAGGACAACCTTTGGAGTAAAGGGTTAAAAAATTCATAATATTAATGAATATTGAGCAATCACAATTTATAAGAATGTATAAAAGTAAGAAATCTCCTGGAAGATTCCCACTGTTCGCATGATACTGGAAACAAATAACTCTTTTACAAAATGTTAACGTTTCCTTTTTCTTTCATTAAAACTATCATAGTGTCCGTTATAGATTTGGTGAAATCTACCATATCAAAACCACATTGCATTTATTACAGACTTTAAGGGTACCCAACAAGTTCATTCATCAGAAATCATTAGAAATAATAAAATTTACAATAATTTAAAGAATAAAATTTACAATCAAAATAGTTGATAATTCTTGTTCTTTTGCCTATTAAATAACCTCCTCTAACACGATGTGTAGCCAGAATTTAAGCTTTGTGCATCATTCAAAACCAAAAAACATCTGTCTGTCCGATAGTAATCAACGCTACCTCCTAAACTGTTCAGAAAATGTTCTCCAAAATTGATATTCCATGATCGATCTGGAAGAACTCCAGGCCCTGTGAGTTTGAAACAGCTATTTTGATTTTGGAGGTACTTTACACAAAGCCTCAACATAATTTTCAAAATTTTCTCAAAAATAGATCCAATTTTTTTATTAAACTTTTTCCTCAGCTAGTGCAAAGTATGCTTTAAAAAATGATGCAGGTGACATTTTTGTTGAAATCTCTGAATTTTGAACACTTCAAAATTTTGTCGGCCTCTTCCTACAGCTACAATATTGAAGATAAGAGATGTTTTGCTTAATAAAATCTTTTCTACAAAGACATCTTGAAATAAGGTCATAAATAATTTTTCAAAGGAAAAAAAAAACCAAAAAAAACTAAAAAACAGAATTTTTCATGTAATTTTTACTTGCGGTTAAGGCAACAAATTATAATTTAAAAAGTTCTCAAAAATGGCTCCAAATTTGTTCACTCGGGTGGAGCAAACATCACTTAAGAAACAAGCACAAGTCCCTTTTAGGCAAAGACTCCATATTTTGGAAAATTGCAAAAAATTGATATTACTTAAGTACAATATTGATAAAGATTTTTCTTTAATGAAAATCTGTTCTAGAATTAATTGTGTAGAACAAATTTAATTGGAATACAAAATTGCTATCTTTAACATTGTCATTAACCAGAAGAAACCGAAAAAATTAAACCTTAGTAAAATTCTGAGTTACCACTGAAATGTTATTCAAAATTGCAGGGTTTTGGTTTGAGCAAGATTGACAGGGAATATCCTTTTTGGAATAAACCTTATAAACAGTTAGGTGCTAGTGTTGCTAAAAGATGGAAGAATGACAGACAGACATGTAAGGATGTTTTGAAAAAAATTGTATTTCCATCAAAATATCGGGAATAGGGACCTATACCAGTTTTCCAAAAAATGTTGAAAATCTGACAGGGGCTTCATGTACAGAATCCCCTAAAATAAAAATATCTTACTGATCTCTGGAATGGCACATCCAGATCTTACTCTTGATGTATTTACTTCATTTCAGCTCAAAGCTTCTAATGTGACAGAGTTATACCCGACACATATTTGCATCCATCCATCTTTCCAGATATACCAATTTTGGGGTACAGAATTGCATAAATCTCCTCACCACTCATACAAAACTTAACCATCTTTGCAACAGCACTAATTACCCCTTAATACTGATGAAAGTTCAAAAGAACCATACGCATAGATATTTATGACAGAGGATTCGAGATCATATTGCTGACATGAATCAAATACTTTTCTTCCCTATACTTAAGTTTAGGGAGAAGAAGTAAAACGAAAAGGGGAGAATATAATTTTTATTACTTCTTTGCTTAAAGTTACCACCAGACTCTTTACACATAACATCAGCACCATTTGTGGCTACCGTCAATGGAAGTGAGGACAACGGATGGTGGAAACACCACCCTTTGAAGTAGATTGCTGATTTGCCAAAGAGATAAGTGAACTCATCTATTCACATAACTGATGAAACTATACAAAACTAAAATAGAGTCAACTTTTTTCAATTTACATGAAAACGATGCAGAACTTCAATTAAATAAAACCTTACAACACAATATCCAGTTATATTTGCAATAAGTTGATCCAACAAAATGTTTAATATGTAATGTGGAACAGAAATGGAAATACATACCTACAAAAGTTGTGTGTATCTTGATGGTCTTCACAATGCAAATAGACAAGCAGAAATCTTAGTTCCTGTTTTGCATCATTCAATGCTTGACTATAAGTCCCTTGATAAAAAACAGGATGTAGGTTACCATATTTTTCTTCATAGGAATGAATAAAACTTAAAACATCTGCTACAGGATCAGTGACATCTGAAAACAATAAAATAGAAATGACACATCAAAATGAAAATTATTGTCAAGCATCATTCTTTAACAGCTTTCAATATGGCAAAATTTAATGTTTCAATGTTAAGCTTCAATGTATTTCATACACAAAATTAAATGCAAATCACAATAAGTAAAAAGCAAATACAAATCACAATATGTAAGTGTTATAATAAAACATTCATCCTTCTACTTCTAGTTCCTGGGATACTGTGAAAACAGTAGTCTATCACTGGATGTGCAATAAAAAAACCAATACCTTACACTGTACAATCACTTTAAGTAGCCCGAATTAGAGCAAATTTCTCTCTTTGTGCAATGGAGAAAAAAATTTACACTGGAGCACCGGATAACAAAACAAGGTCTTTAAGGGATTAAAATAATTTTCTTTTCTCTCCCCTTTTTCCATACAAAATCAGCATCCTACACAACTTTTCACACTTCAATCAACAAGTAATTAATTTTAAAGAAATGAGAGAGAGGGCAGTTTTATATATCAGTCCATTAGAAAATATTGTAAAATGTTCAAAAGCAAAGGGCAATCCTACAGTAAAATTTCTTGATTATTACAGAAGAAAAACTGATGTTCTACACAAAATCATCTAGTTTTCCTTGATAATTAAAGAACCTGAACACCTTACTTCCCCCCAACCCCTCCCAACAGTTGCCCCACCACTTTTGCAGCAATAACTACCATATACCGACTTCTGAAAGTTGTACTTCCAATCCACCAAATCGGGTTCCATAAAGTTAGTGACATTTTGGAACAATTTTATCCAATTTTAAATTAGATCTTGTCATCCTAATTAAAAAGTAAACACTTCTTTCATGGAATATCATAAATCATCAAAATGCACAAGTTTGCTTTTCTATTACTATTATAAATCTTCAAAAAACAGTATTTCTGACAAACAGGAGTTTGACCTGGGGCTATATGACCAGAAAACAATTATTTTTTTCCAGCATCAATCCTAAATTTCACTCTACACACCTGAGCTTTGGAATCCTGAACAAAAAAAATTAATTAAAAAAGGTAAAGCTATAAATATACAAATGTGTTTATAATTTAATATATACAATGTTTATTTTAAAATTCTGGTTCATAAGGAGTTTTGTAGCACTCGCGAGGGGCACACAGCTCTCAATTGTACTTTCCATGCACCTGGGCCCAGGTTTAATTTCTGGTGGGGGCATGTATCTTTTTGCTTCTGCAAAAACATCACAGATTCTGGGTCAGTAGGAAAGCCACTGGTTACAAAATTTGTGTTACAAAAGTTACTCCTAAAGCTTTGTTTATGCTTCAATACTTTCTGACCGAGTGAGGAACATAATGATAAACAACTGCCCTTCCTCCAAATTGTCTATTACACCTGATTAGTAGAGACCATATAATGAAAATGGTACCAATATGTTACAAATATGTAAAAGAGGATACAACTTGTAATATCAAAATATGCTCTTATAAAACATTTACAAAACATAATAATTTACACAATTTGAAATTACATTAACGAAATTTTCATTCCATCTATTTTAAAAATAAATATTGCTCATCCTAGCTACTGGATTACAAATATTAAAGTACACTTTTATCTTCGAGACCAATGATAGCCATTAGACAACATGTGCACAGACTACATGAAAAATGGGTCACTGGTTCAGGGAAAGTAAGCTTTCTTTCTCTTGATCTTTTGCCCATTCTTAAATTCCTCTCCCTCCCCATATTTCTTATTCTGAATGTTCACGTATGGCCATAATTCTACAAATAAAATATAGCAAACATGGAATTGACTCTCAAATTCAAGTTATGAGTTTTGATCATTCTCAAAACATTACACAAGAGAACTCTGATGTTTCAGACAAACTTTGATGAGAATTTATCCTTCATGAGTAATACAGTATTAAGTTTGTTATGTACATACATGTTAAAAACTTTGCTTTACAAGTACATCTAGAGATATTTATGTAATTTCACTTCACCCATGAAAGGAGAGTTTATTAGACACGGGCATTGCTAGCCAAATTGCTTAAAAATATTCTGTGAAGACACAGAAGTTAAATAATTCGAGACACTACACGGTGGAAGACATGGAAATTAAGCAACTCAATCCACCATTTCTGGCTGATCATATGCAAATCCCGGGGATCTAATGGTGCTGAGCCCCTGGCCAACAGGATAAAAAGGCAATGACTGACTAAAGTAACTGGGGATTACTACACGATTGATGCCAATATGTGAAAATAGAATGTTACAAAAAATGTTGAACATTCTATAAAGAAATCTTTTATTGTATGGCACTAATTAGTTGAATACTGTCATTTTTACCAACACAGGAAGATCATGCTTTTCTGGAAGCAAACTTCTGAGACTTTTTGTGGTTTTCTATTGCATTTTTTATTTTTGCCTCATAGGATTTGAAGAGTATTTAAAGAAAAAATTAAATAGAAGCAAGGCATTGGTACCTGTTACTAATGTCAGCTCTGACTTCACTGTGAAAAAGGCAAAATTTGCTTAACAAATAAAAAATGTATCAAAAAAATGTTGTCCTAATGTTTTTAAGGAATAATATCAGGTTTTATAATCATTTCAAAAATCTTCCTCACTTCTAAAGATACTTCTCCAAGTTCCTTGATTTTCCTCCAACTTTTCTAAATCATTGAAATTCTCAGACTTTCCTAAATTTTCAAGAAAGAACTACTGGGTCAGATACTGATTAGGGAAGGGTATCTTTCTTTCTTTTTTTACTTTTAGCAACAGGTTCTGTGGAGTTTTAATATGATGCTTGCTTTTAAGAACAAAACAGTACAGAGTGCATGAGTATTGTGAAAAAAATATTTAAATTTTTAATTAAGTATGGCATCTGATTAACTTATAAATAGGAATGTTCCAAAGCAGAAACAAAAAGATCAAACAGCAGGGTGTAAAATACGGTTACTATTCCTATTCAAAATGATCCCATATTGAAATTCATAAAAAAAACATGTTTCATAAAAAATAATAAAAATAAAAATTCATAAAAAAAAACTATTTCTTATGAATGTCTGTTTAAAGAAATATCATAGATCTTCACTTCCTCAAGCAATTTCTACCAATTCTAGTACCACTTTGATGAAGGGAGTGGAATGTGATCACTGAAAGCATTTTTGCAGGTTTTAATTACACCTAATGATAGGTTTTTAAGAGTTTCCCAACAATTTAAAAGATGAAGAGGTACATGTGTAAGAATTAATTAATATTCTACAAATTGTATTTTTGACCTGTTGGTTGTGTTTAGTTTAAACCTGTAGGGACAAAATATTTGAAACCAAGTTCAATGTCATTTTGACTAAAACTGCAGTGTGAACACTTTTTGAATTCAGTTTCACTTTCTGCATACAACTACAAATTCATACAAATTTAACACAAGAAGCATCTCATGAGAAAATGAAGTATCCATTCCTAGAATTTTACAAAGTTCCTTGCAGCTTACTTATTCCAAATACCTTCAAATACAAGGATTAATACACTACTTTCTAATCCACAAAGCACTTGCACACACTATACAAAAACACATTTCAGCACTTACATCTTCTAGGATCTGGTCGCACAAGTCTGAACGCAAACTGGAAAAAGTTAGCCAGTGTGTTGTAGCATAACTGGATTAATAATGAAAATACATATTTAAAGAGTCCACGAACTCCTGTTCCACCATTATTACTCGGAGGGGAAAAGAACACTCTCTGTGTTGAAGTACTGCTCACAACTGCTGGAGCTCGCACCTCTGCATTAAACACAGATGGTCTACCCTCCCGCATATTTAACTGTTCTTGCACTGACACTTCCAGGTCCCAAGAATGCCGCTGCAATACGTCCCGGCATATTGACATATCTTCAATGCCAGTTAAATCCTGAAAAGGGAGAAAAAATAAAATAAGTTTCAAGGCTCAATGAAAGAAAATCTTAAAATTCGTCATTTTTTTTATTTTTTTTTTTATGTTTTTGAGAAAACCAGATTTTACACGAATATTAGTATTAAAATATTAAACCTTGTACATGTGAAACAGAATGACAAGTTCAAATATGTGAGTGAAGATTGCACTGGCAGAGAAGAAATAATCCAAAACCAGTGGATAACTTCAATAATAAGTAAATTCTTGTAGAAATAAATCACTTGTATATTTAACTTTTACATGCCCGACATTCTACGAGTTGTCAAATACAGTTGACACGACTTGTTCTTCATTGGAAGTGTCCATACACATATGTGTCATACAAGAATTTCATCATGAATTTTTAATGTCATGAATATATTACCTGAAACTGGAGTATTTTTTCCGTTTGTTCAGAAGTCAACCTTAAATGATCCGCCATATTTCACACTTTTTGAATCTTGATAACTCAAGGCGATGTAACCACAAAATAAAAATCATGAACGTCTTCTCGTCACGGCATTAGCACACAATATTTTCACTCAGTAGCTCGATCACTCTCTCCCTTCGGATCAGAAGTACAACCAGGCCTACACAGGCCTATTGCCTGCGTATTTTGGCCCCTTTCAAGATACCACCACACAAATCAACACACTACACGCCACCAAAGCCACAAACACAACCTGCCCCACTACATCCATTCAACCTTCCTCAATCTCGATAGTCACCATACTGCCTGTTCTGTGGCCCTTATCAATTCACTTTCTCCTAGTAACATCAAAACAATGTTTTCTCTTCGTTAAATGCATGGTTAATTTGAAAGCTAATTCATATAATAGCTGTTGTTCGAATAAAACATCAAAAGGAAAAAATCACTCACAAAAATTAGATTAAGATTGAGATAATTTTTTTAAATGTATTATTTTGGAAAATTAAGTGTCAAATCCTAGTCTAAAACTTTTTTAGGTTAGTATTCACAGTTCTCGCGAAAAGCGCTGCGTACGATTCGGGTCTTTCTGGGCATGATGGCGGGCAATGTGAACCGCTGTTGTGTCGTTTCCTTCTAAACACGGTCAAAACAGTCTAATAATAGACTGTGATCAAAATATGGGCTCTTCGGGATGTATTCGTGAACTATGTTATAACCGAAGTGGCAATATATAATATAGAAGTCAGGAATAGGGATCGAAAGTATTTTGTTACAATATGTGATAGTCGTAGTGATTTGTGAAAATTCCATCAATTAACTTTGTTTAAAATTTAATGTAAATATGATTTTTATAGAACTTTATTGTAATTTCTATTGAAAATATGAAAATGAATATTTTAATACTAAATTATTACACCGTTTGCAGAATTTACGTCACTAAATAATACATGCGCGTGACATCATAAAACCCAAGTTGAGTCGAATGGAGCGCACGGAGAAGCGAAGAACGAGCTTCAAATGGGTTTCACAAAATCTGAGAATTAATGGCGCAGACTTTCTCCTGCTAATTAGTTTTCTAATGTTTTTTGTCTGAATTAGCTTTTCGTTCTGCCCCATTATCTTGCCAGCTGCCATCCATCGCCGTTCAAATTCCTTTTTATTTTCAAAATTTTTCGGTTTTCCAATGAATAATGATAGAACCGAAATATTTCTTAAGGAATATCACAGTCTAATAACACAGTCTAATTAGACTGTGAGAATATTATAGAAGAGTAAAACCTCGTCCTATAAGGACATTTTCGTTGAAAACATTGGAGTCGTTTTTAAGAAAATGGCGTTTAAGCGTTACTGTAAATGCAAAATTTGAAGCTTTTTCACAGATTTTTTTTGTTTTATAAAAACGTTATTGAAAGTCATTTGAAGCACTTCCACTCACAAATGCAATAATGTATACAAATCTCTGGAAATGTGCATATCAACGGCATGAGGGATAATAAAAAAACATACTTAAGTAATTTTTCAAAAACAAAAGAGTACAGCAAACTGACTTTTATGTCGTGTTATGCAGTGCATTTAGCACTAGCCGTACAAAAAGTTCGAAGGAAAACATTTGGAGATGTTATTGAGAGAACCACGGTGGAAATATTTCAACCATGGAGAGAACGGCATTTGAGCGTTTCTCAAAATGCGGAATTTTGAGCTCATGTTCATAGATAACTTTTAAGTTTTCAAGAAACGTTATCAGACATCGTTTGAGGCACTTGTTTTTAACAAATTTAATTATGTGGCCAAATCGCCGTTAATGTAAATATAAACGACGTAAAAGAGACATCACAAAAATTATAATTGAGTAACTACTGAAAGAAAAAAAACAAACGAAAGAATAGAGCAAAATCGCGTTTACGTAATCTACATTTAATAACGTAAAGTACATTTAGTACTATCCCTACCAAAAGTTTAAAGAAAGAATTTGGAACCATTTTTGAGAATATTTATTTTTGTTATATTACAATATTACACATATTTCACTCAATATTGCCTGAAAAACTACTAAAATTGTCAATAAATCTACATGACCTTAATGAAACAACTAATTATTCAGAAAAAATTTTTAGAAAAAAATCTATTTTCAATTCTGTAACCTTTGTGAACCTTTTCACCGCTAATGTAAATATTAACGACATGAGAGGCAAGTGGAATAATTACATTTACATAATAATAATAACAATAATAATAATAATAATAATAATAATAATAATAATAATTTATAATGACATTTATAATCACTTTTGTAATTTTTGGAAAAACAAAAGAACAGAGCAAAATGACGTTTATATTATTTTATGCAGTACATTTTACTCTATCCGTACCAAAAAGTTAAATAAAAAATTACCAACTTCATGAAATATAACAGTTTGTGGGTCAACAATAGGTATTTTTTGGTCTTCTACTTTGACACTATTTAAGGATCTTTTCAGTTTCTTTACTTTGCCTTTTCATTTCAGTTTCAAGGTCTCAAAGTTTTGTCCATAATAATAATTAATCGTGATAACAACAAGAACAACTTCATTTTTTGTTTCAAATACACTTGTACTGATGTAAGAATAAATCATAAGTTAAGAGTATGTATATACAGGTATTGTTTCTCCTACCTACACGTTCATGCGTTTGACCTTCAAAAATATTAAAACAGTAGTGTTTAGTCGCTCTTTATTTATAATGATCCCTGAAACCCAAAAATACTACAGTAGTGTCCATTAGAAACTAGAACAAATTCAGAAAAAAATGGAAAATAAAGTGATATTTTCTCACAAGCCCTTTTATAGCCGGCCCGGTGACCGAGATCGCTAAGGCAGTAGTGTCGTAGTGATCTCGGACCGAAGGGCCGCGTGTTCGAGTCTCGCCTCGGCCATGGTTGTCCTTTTACCCCTTATCATCACCATTTCGTTTCATCTTCAGAGTTACCATATCATTAACTCCAAAAGTGGTCGCTAATGACCTAGATGTTGATGCGACCTTAAATAAAAAAAGCTCTTTTACGGTTTGGTTTAAGTAATTAGAAATCGGATGCTTCATGTTCATAGTATACCAAGGAGCACACTTTTTGATTAGATAGGAAAAATATAAATTGGCTTTGACCCCCCCCCCTCCTGATTAGTTCTGCATTTCCTTGTCGTTTTTTGCCTTTCTTCGGCCTTACATACTACACGTCTGCCTCTCTAAACCAGACATACTAAAATTATTCATTGGAGGATCTAGGTCCATCGTTTAAAATATTTGAAAACACTGCAATGCATGTTCATGAGCTAACGCGACCGGCGTCTTGTTCCCCCCAACTCCGATTAGACAGGCGTGTGTCATATGAGCGTT
>BLKR01007686.1:0-33001 GCA_011170035.1 Teleogryllus occipitalis
CTACTAGTCCAAAATTGATTTGTTGTGAAACATGGCAACAGTTCAATTAAAAGTTATAGTTATAGTTATCTATGCACCAAGGGCATTATAAGGGTTCTAATGATTAGAGACCGGAAAAATATGTAGTATGAAACGTCCAAATATGTACATAAATATGTAATGAAAACAGTAAGAATATGTAGTAAATATGTAAAATTGGATATAATATGTAATTTTATGTAATTAAAATTTTCTAATTATAAAACACATTCACATAATACGACATTACACTTATAAAAAATTTAACAAATTTAAAAATAATACAAAATATGGTTATATCTGCGACCAGCAAACAATGACTGCAACTTGCAGCTCTCTCATCGGCTCAAGACGGCGGCGATCCGCAAAGTTTTCCGGAAATTAAGGTTAAAGGCCACGAAAGGCGACGTCAGTGATACTTTTCACACGCAAAGGTGAAAATGATCTCAGTCGCTGATGGGCACTTCCCGCACATGGAAACAACTGAAGGAAGTGCGCCAGACTGTAAGAACAGCATGCGCTGTCGCATAGGGTGTACGAGTATAAGGTATACCTGGAGTATATAGTACGCAGCGCTAATGTAGGGAAAATTCTGATTTTTTGAAAATACTTATTTTTTTTAAAAAATCCATAAAATTGAAGAACATTGATAAAATAAAAGAATATTTTGTGAAAGTAGCAAAATATGTAAAATATGTAGTATGGTACTAAATATGTAAAAATATGTAATGAAAAATTTGGATATTCTATTAGGACGGCAACGATTAGCCAAGATTACAAATTTGAGAATGGTAAATTGAAAAACAAAAAATATGTAATTAATGTCAAAATGCAATGTCAAAAATTCTGCGTGACTTGAACCCTAGAGCCTCCGATTCAGAGGCTCTGCAGTGCTATCAATTCTTCCCCTAAGTGACCTACGTCGGTATGTAGTATATAGTATATGAGATATGTGTATGAATACAATGGATAACCGTGTCAATTTTTATAAGCGACATTTTATTAATGAAGTTAAATCATTTAAATATTTCAATTTAAGTTTTACTGGCTCTGATATTTACATGGCCCCTCCACGTTAGTTTTCTACATGGAGCTATGAAAATATTCCTAGCTCCTTGTTTTTCTGGCAGAGATAAGTTGTGCTAGTTGTGCTTTGTTTAAACAATGGCGTATTTCCACGGCCTTCTGCCGCGCGTCGCAGCGTCTAAGAGCAGGGGGCGGGGCGTGGGGGGGGAGAGCAATTCCTGGAAGCGGCCGTGAGATGGCGTCGCTCCAAACACTCGCACGGTCGAGTGGCAGACGAGTCGACCGGAGGGTACTCGCTCGAGCGACGCTATCGATTCACTCGTGAGTGGCAGAGGGGGGGGCGGCGAGGTCTTCCTAGAAGACAGGCCGGCCCCTTGTAGCTAGTCGAGTTTCGCGGAGAGGAGAGTACATGTGCTAGGGGAACGTGGTGCACGATTCTGAGGGTTTACTCTTGATTGGCGCTCATGTACGACATTCGACTCTATTTGGACTGACGATAATACACCACACACGACTGTTTGCGTTTACGACGCTTAACAACTGGTATTACAAATTCTCTGACATTACTTTGCCTCCAACGTGTCCAGACATAATACGGATCGTAATTTACACAAAATACATACTCGTGTCTCTTCAGTTCAGCTGCAAAAGTTCAAGTCTTAGCAGTGGCAGGTTTTCGACTCTAGCTAGGTCGAAAACACACCCGGGAGACGTGGCTCAGGGCATCGTCAGATGGCACTGCAGTGCCTCTGACCGGGAGGTTCTAGGTTCGAGTCCCAACGATGGCAGGATTTTTAACAGTAGCTAGATAGCTAGGTCGAGTTTAGAAGAATGGAGAATTCTAGAGGCCCGCTGCCTGATCGGTAGTGGTTCGTGGTTTCTCCAATCAACAACAGGCGAATGCCGGAGCAGTACCCGAATAAACGGGTTACGGTCCGCGCGCGATCTGTCCTTCCCATTCCTTGTCCTATCCTCTCCCCTTAGACACACACTTACACTAACATGCACTACACTATCACATATTCCGGGATATAGGTCGGGAGCTTAGAGCTTGTCCCAGCTGGGGCGGTGCCCCGCTGGTGGGAGAGTCCTGGTTAGGGGGAAACCCCACTAGCCGACCGTAGGTCGGCACCGGATCTCGCCATCCAGCGGGGGAAGATCACCGCCATCTCCTGAGGAAAAGCATGCACTACACTTAAGGGACTAATGGCCTTAGCATTTGTCGCGACTGGGATTATCAATCAAGTAAATAAATAAATCGAAGTCAGTCGTAGCGGCCGGTAGCACTGATCGGTAGTTTTCTTTTGTTTCTTCGATCTTTACCAGGCAAATGCGGAAGGAAATGCGAATGCGAAACATTATCTTAACAAACGGGCCAAGGGTCGTGCGCGATTTTTCCTACATCGTTGTTCCCTCCTCTTTCCTTACACACACACACACACACACACACACACACACACACACACACACAGATTCACCCTTGCATGTGCTACACTACCACACATGATATGAGAGCAGTCGGGAGCTTAGAGCTTGTACCGACCTTGGGCGGTATCATACTGCCGGAGAGACCTGGAATGGGAAACCCAGTTTGTCAACATTTAGGTCGGCATCGGAGTTCACGCTTTATCAGGGAATGAACACATCGACTCCAGGGATATAACATTCACTACTCTTACGGGGAAAATCTTAGCAGTTGATACGCCCAAAAACGCAAAATAAATTAATCAACCATTCTAACAGGAACCACAGAAAACACGCAAGCCAAGACAGTAAAATTTGCAGTATCAAACAGGCGATTTTTTCCCTAACTTAATGTATCCCAACTACCTTAAAACGTACAAAGTTTTCGAATCGCAGTGCATTTTTCATCGCGTACCACACATGTTACATCTATCCATTTGCTTTAGCAGTTTGTCAAAAAAAAATCCACTCGCTCTCCGGTTAGAGGCCGAATCCAACCCACCCCACACTCCCACCCCCAAAAAGCACGCCGCCCGGGCGGCTGTCCATAAATGAAGAATAATCTGGGCCTTATCACACGCGTCTAATCGCGCGTTAAATTGAATTCGGCCTGTTGCTCTGTTTTTGCGGCGTTGCCGAGTTTCATATTGGGCGCGGAGGGGGGGGGGAGTAGAGGCCACTGCCGGAAAAAATGAAAAACGTTAATTAAACGAGCGAGACGATCGACAAGGTCATGGAAGCGACGTACTACATGCAGAGCCGAACTGTTTTGCCGTCTCGTCGAGCCAAATACTTGTAGAACCTAGAGACCACTAAATTAGCGATAGGAAATGAGTCTGGTCTGAGGCTATCAGACAGACGTCACATTTCGAAAATGCCAAGAAACGTCGAAAAACAATGCCACTAATGTCACCTGCGCGATGTTGAACCAATGATCAGCGTTGTAGCTTGTAGGGGAAGTGACAATATATAGTGAACACACTCCACTATTAATTAAGCGCCAGATATTGCTTGCACTGCAAATATCCGTCTTTTTCGTGCCTTTTATTCTTCGACCCGATTATCTTCTTTAATAATGTTTTGTTATATGTCAATTATGATGTATGAATGTAGGTTTGAGAGACTATGAAGGAATAAAGAACTTTATAATAAGAACGAAGTACGTTTCACGGATTACTTCATCTTGAATAGTTATACAAAATAAACACGTTTCATCTTTATTTTTGTTTCTAAGAAATTTTAAATTCTGAATAACGTGAGTAAATTATTTCCCCAAAAATTTACTATGAAGTGACTTAGCGCAAAAATAACAAATTTTTTAACATGCTGAATGATTATTTCCTTTATCGTTTACCTAAAATGATTCCCTTTGACATGTAGATGCGAAGCCAATAAAGCCACAATCTAAGACCTAATTCTGTTTCCTTTTAACATCTTTATTTTCCAATAAATTCCTCTTTCCTCGGAACTTTATGCCTCGCAACTCCTCCATTTCTTACACTACTCCTCTAATTACTACTCTACATCCAATCACTAAAGGCAAGAAAACATTTTCTGTTTTATAGCCGGAAATACTAAGGTCATGAGTGAAGAATTAAAATTCAGGAACGAAAGTAAAGAAATTACTCGTCTTAATTTAAAGGCAATCGTTTTTTAACGTCAAGGAATAATTACGCTAATTGTATCAAAAGTTAATGAATAAAGGATGAAGACCTCCTTTCGCAGCTGACGTTAGAGAAACAGAAGCGAGTAGAAAATCAGAGGAAATTAGCAATTAGCATTCCAATGACGACGCGAATTTTGCACTACGAGATTTCGAGGAAATTTCTAGATCAGTAATCTTTAAGCTCATTCCGTTTTCACGAAGGAAATAAAACCGCAACTTTTCCAAATTCTTAGCGTCAACCAAACATGACCTCTTTGATCTTAAGATACTACGTAATATTTTAGGGAACAGCTCAATAAACTTCCTTCAGATGAAATGTCCATTGGTCTTTTTTAAAATTATTCTTGAATATAACGGAAATTCTGGGTCACGTTAACCGCAAAGGAAACGGCATTAAAAATAAATGCTTAAAATTTGATTTCAATATTTTTAAGGAATATTTTAATGATGCATAGTATTTAATAATGTTTACATAAAAACGATTTCGTATATTTTAACTACATCTTTTACTCAGGTTGAATTTTCAGAGTCGCAGAGAAATTCGGAGAATTATTAAAGAATGGTTTAGTTTGGTTTAAGATAAAAGAAAATCAATAGGATTAAATTGAACTACAGGATGTATGTGCTTAGTGGGAATAATCCTTTTCGCTTTAGTTATTTTTCTTCGCAATTTATTTTGAATCATTTGACGTTTTTTTTATTGCGACAGAATGAAGCATTACACCAAACTCAATTAGCTTAAAGAAGAAATGGTCTAATTATATTTAATAAATAAGAATGCCACATTCAATTTTGTTTAATGTTAGGATACAAATTATTCATGTTTGTGTACTAAAATATGTCCGACAGAGTAGGAATCTTTACGAGGAATTAGTAAAACGTCAAAAGAGATTAGGAAATGAAGAAGGAAAAATTGTTTTTAAAACTGATCGGAAATTTCCGCCAACAACGGACATTTAAGCAAATCATATAATTTGTGAAGAAACAATTATTCCTTCTTCTTTCTGATAATCAGAAATATTTTAACGATTAATTAACATTTACAACACATGTCATGACATTTATAAATAAAATATTGTTGAATAAATGTTTTGCAATTGTTGTTCTATATGTTAAGCATCGAAAAAGAGCCAGGCTGAAAGCAAACTGTGATAAAGAATTATGATATACATGCACTTCGTGTCTCATTTTAATATCAGCAAAAAGGCTGGACACCATTCGGGGTAAAAGAGCAATACAATTCCTTTTACAACTCATATTCAGAATCGACACAACTATTGTATTGTGCCATACGATACAGGTTCCTTTTCAGAGAAGTTGAAAGGTCACATTAAGCCCGAGTTCCTCTGCATCAGGGGTTACTAGATCATAAAATGGTAACAGTAAGAAGTGAATTTCTCCATGTATTAATGTTATGTATTGCATTCTTGTAGCGAATCTTGTTGCATATCTTGTTTCAGATTTTGACATTAAAATCTTGTTTAAAGAAATTCAATATTCCTTCATACAAATTAGTGAAATTTATTAGTTTTTTGTCACAAAATAATGAAAACTGTACAAGTGACGAAAAACACGTTATTATTGTATTTTATACGAAATGTATAGTTTGTTTGAAATATTTGTATCCTTAGTAGCTTTGAAAACCAAAACAGTTTATGATCGTGGTCGCCTCGAAACCTTAACTTTCAAACTTGTTAATAAAATTTTATTTTACCCTTATATTGTATAAATTATTAAATTATTTTATTAATTTCTGAATATTCAGAACTCAATTTGCAATTTACTGCCTTTTTGCAAAGAATTATAATTCCCAGTTAATCATAGGCGTGTGCAGACAAAAACAAGAGAAGCGGCCAACTAAATATTTGGTCCCCCATTCCCATCGGACACTTTTATTTATGCTTGCTTTCCTAGTAAATTAATAAAACCTACAAGGAAAAATTAATTATAACTTTCATTACAGAATTAATAAATACGAGCGTAACAGTGCGAGAACTCTTGCATGTTAAACCCCACCCTCTTCCCGTTTTTCAATCCAAATTAAGCCTGTAATATATCTTTTTCTTCAAGACCCTCTTATCCTCCGTCACTTGTTCTGTACACAGAAGACTCCGGTTATAGTGAACTCGGATATAGTGCACCCTCGATTATAGAGAACTTAAGTAACTGGTCCCGTTTCACTCACATTACAAATAAGCATAAGAATATTCGGTTATAGTGAACGTAGGAAATACGTCCAGGAAATAATATCGCCTCGGTGCCACAAATTCCAAAACTTGGCAGCTAGAAAAAAATAGGTCTGTTTAGCTTTGTGATTCAGGTCATTCAAAAATAGGTCTGTGGTCATAATTAGGTCTGTGATTCATATGAATAAAAACAGCGAATATGCACATATATGTAAATATATTTGGTAATATATGCAATTAAAGAAGGAAAATATGCCTAACAGAATAATGTAATGTGTAAGGGTAAAAATAAATAAAAAGTTTAATGTGGAAAATATTTTTACAGCAAAAAAACTTACAGAAATCATATAAATTGTTAAAGCGACAAATATGAAGTCAAGGGCTTAATTTTGAAGAACACTCATTTCTTAAGAAAATAATGGAAGTTGTAGTTAATGCACATTTCACAAAATAAAAAATTGTACTTTTTTATTTTGTACAATAAGATATATTTCAACAAAAATATGACTGATTGTACATTTTAAGGTAAACTTCATCAAAAATGTGACTTCCGCTCAATTATAATAAAGCAAGTGACCACATAGCACGTATCGAGAAAACTGTCAGAACCAATTACACGCTGACGGAACTGAAACTGTTGTGCTTTTTTCGCGGATAAGGGGTGAATATGCAAGAAAAATATGCCAATATGGCCCCAATATGAAAAAACATACAATTATGGTGATATATGCGAAAATATGCGAAATAAAAAAATAGCTTACATTGATTCTAAATGCCTCAAAACGTTTACAATTTGTTGAAACGGGATGTTGTAGTTAACAGAAAAAAATATGCAAATGCATATAAATTACAGCTCTAGTCATAATCGAAGACGTCTCTCCCCTGAAGTGAAGGAAGTGGATCCGGAATGGGGACCTTACAGACGACATACCCCTCATTTTCACTGCAGAAAAAAGATAGTATCCTGCGTGGGCTACAACTGGCAGCAGCGACGCGCCTCTCCATGCTTTAGTTTCGAGCTTGGTGTTTCTTCGCATTCTATTAAGCGCGATTTTTTTTTTTTTTTTTGGTTATTGAAGGTCGCATCAACATCTTAGGTCATTAGCGACCACTATTGCTGTCAACGGTATGGTAACTATGTGGATGAAACGATATGGTGCTTGATGATAAGGGGTGAAAGGACGAACACAAATACAACCATGCCCGAGACGGGACTCGAACCCGCGACCCTTCGGACCGAGATCACTCCGACACTACTGCCTTAGCGATCTCGGCCACCCGGCCGGCTTAAGCGCGATTTAATGTCTACGTAGGCGACAGAAAAGACGCGACTGCCACAGCCTTGCGATATCCGCCATGCCGCGCGGAAAAGCGATCAGTTTCATTAGCCGCTTACGCCGTCCCACTACCGATAGCACCTCGTGTGTTATTAAGGCGAGTAAAATGGCCTTCGGAGAGTGGGATGGTATTCCAATTGTGTAAGAGGCATTGATGAGTGTCAGGACTGCATCACGATATTTTGAGAGGACAATGCAGATCAAGTATGCAGAGAGCACGAACTCTGGAAAAGAATCTAGAGAAATTACTAATGAAATATGTACGAAGCAAACAATTGAAAATAATTGATTTTCTAAAGACAAATGAAGATCATGAAATTTTCAGTTCGTGCTTTTAATATATTTTGCTGTATCTTTATATTAATAAAATCAATTGTTGTGGAGAAATTCTATTTAATTTTGACTTCATCGGATATAGTGAATCTCTGATATAGTGACCCGAAAATGTTAGTCCCAAGAAGTTCTGAATAACCGGTGTCTCCTTGTAATTGATAACAATACAATACACCCTTGTCAATACAAACTATACTTATTTAATATTATTACTGAGCAGAGAGACACACCCGTGTAATTCAATCGCGTAGAATATCAATTAATTAGTTGAATTTCACATTCAGTTGCAGATTATCTACGTCTCTCACCAGGTAGGGTAATATCGAGAAGCGCCAGGCCAGCAAAAATTTAATAGAATGTTCAAGAATATCTCATCCTGTAGATTACGGTGTGCGGAACGTTTCTTTGAGGTTTCTAGCCTCAAAATTTCAGTTTTTAAAGCTCTCAAACGTTTCTTTTGGGAGTTATTTAACGATATACATTTGGCCGAGTGTTGCGGGTAACATTTGACATAAATATTTAAAGGAGATTTATTAAACAAATCCTTCATATTTTTAAAGTCAGAGTGCAATTCGTCACGTTTCCGTGAAATTCACTTTTTTCGAGACCTCATTTGTAAAGATTGGTTGCATGTGAGAATCGCAGAAGATATGTATACTACTGAAATGAAAGAGGAGACCATAACTGATTTTACTTCGTATGTTAATCCTGCATAGTCTATGTATTCCTACAATGTGACCTAATGATAGATCGAGTCAACTATTCACACGTTTGCCACATGCCTTGGAGAACTTTGGGGAGCAACTTCACAAACTATTTAAAAAAGAAAAATCTGGGACTGGGTATATTTAAGGAAAGAAAATGATTAATTCGTAAGGTCATGGGATCGCTTTCAAAAGTTTCAGGGGAGCCAAGACTCCCCTGCCCCCCTATGGCAACGTGTATGCAGATATTCTTCGTATCAGATGACTTCTAAAGGTTTGGTTAGAATTCCTACTAAGACCATTGTAGCAAAACTTGCCCACGAGGTTGCAACGTTCGACATCCCTGTATAAAATACGTGTAAGCTTTCTCATACTTCTGCATTAACATAGATCCCAGATTACGATCAAGACTTAAAGACAGAACTGCAACGGGATCAATTGATGAGATACAATCTCTGATGTAGTGTTTCAATGCCGACCATTTAGGGCGAAACGATCACTGAAATAAATCATATTTTAAGCGATCTCAGGCATTGGCACAAGCTTTTGTTTTTGTACTTTCATTTATCGATATCGAACCCAACTATGTAACCCGTACCAAATAAATAAAACAAGCAAAAAATGAAACAGAATGCTGTACTCTGCGGGTGAACTTTGAAAATGGAGAAAAAGCAAATGTTTTATTTTAAGCTTCGTTATTCAAAGTTTAGGGTTCGGATAAATTTTGGTAGTAACATTCCTCCAATATATTTTCTTAAATAAGTGGTAATATTACCAAGAGGGTGGGTATTTAATTGAAATAAAGTATTTATAAACAGTTTATTGGAATCCAGTTTTCTAGAAATAATAAAAATATTCCAAGAAAGTCTTAAAGTCAAAAAATAATACGTCCCCCCCCAAAAAATGTGGTGTCATGTGGTCTGCTGGATTGAAATCCAAAAACTCAAATCTCTCTCTAATTCCGAAAACTCAAATCTGTGCGCGCTAATTTTCATTTCTGCTGATTTCACAAGTTCAGCGTGTTACTTTTCCACAGAGAGAGTACAATACATATTTTCTAACTGAATTAAATTCCAGAAAAAAAATGCTCACTAAACAAGCGGAGAAAATAATTACACATCACCATGTCAATACGCATTATGTAATGCGTTCATTCACGAATATCATCGTCTCCGATAATATTTCAGTAGTATACATACCTTTCGCGGCTCTCACACGCAACCAATCTTTATAAATGAGGTCCCTAAACAAAGATAATTTCACGGAGACGTGACGCATTGCACTTTGACTTCAAAAATATGAAGGATTTGTTTTAAAAAAAAACTCTAAATATTAATGTCAAATGCAACCCGCAACACTCGGCTGCATTTAAAAAATCTATTTCGTTAAATAACTCCCAAACGAAGCGTTCCAGGGCCTTAAAAACTAAAATTTTGATGCCAAAGGGCTGAAAAATACGTTCCTCTTGCCGTTATCTATAAAATGAGATCGTTATCAATATTCTATTACATTTTTGCTGGTTCGACGCTTCTCGATTCTACCCCACCTGATCAGAGCCTGTAGATTCTGCAAGTGTATGAGAAATTAAATTAATTACTTGATATTTTAAGCGACTGAATAACACGGGTGTACCCCTTTGCTCGGTAATAAAGTTAAATAAGAATGGTTTGTATTGACGAGGGTGTATTATATTGTTATGAAAAAGTCTGAAGTTGTTGAAAAAGATATATTACAGGCTTAATATGGAAATGGAAAAATAGGGATGAGAGTGGGGTTTAACATGCGAGAGTTCTCGCACGGGTAAGCTAGTATTATAAAAAGGTCTAATACAATATGTAGGACATTTTCTCATGAACTGAGACTCCTCTAACCTTTGGTCTGTTTCCCAATACATCATGTCAGCCATGACAACTCTGTCTTCAAGGATCTCAAACCGAAAATTAAGACACATTTATGTTCTGGGCGCCATTTATTACAAAACGATTCTTGGAATCGGCACATTGTATGCCAGGGAGAGAAATTAAAGACCGTAATTTCATTCATGAACGGAACTGAACAGACAGGCACATGCTTTCCATACGCTCCAAGAGATCGCGATGACTCACTTCAACTAAAAAAGAGACATTGAGACAGATTTTCCATATTTGATCTACAGCCCGATTATTGAATGAATTATTATTTCTAAAAATCATAGTCAATCTTGAAAATACCAAAACACTAATAACGAACTACGAAAGTTATAATTATTTGTTGAAGTAATAGACCAAATGATTTTCCCTGAGAGATACATATTTCTTCAGAAACAAAATGGTTGTGTCATTTATCCTCCATTATACTGCCAGACATTAATTTTTTCTGACACATGAACATCATTAATTTATATTGCACACATATTAGTATTACTGAATGTAATGCCGTCAACTTATAAGAACTGATAAAAGAGTTCTAAATTGTTTCTATTATTATTATGTTGGCAGAAAAAGTCTGGAATTAATTGGACAAACTTTCTCATGATTAAGTTGTTAAAGTTAATTACTCACTTACCAAGTGAAAATAACTCAATCAATACGCAAAGAATATCTCTCAAAATATGTTTTTAACGTTTTTAAAGTTTCGTGAATAGTAATAACAGTGCAGGTTATCGATTGTCTAATTACATTAAACTACTTTTTAAATACAGGTAAGTTTTGCCATTGATTGATATAATGTTGTTATAGAATTTATCATATTATGTGGTGTAATGTTTTCTTCTTTCTAATTTGTAACATAACTTCTTTATTTTTAATATGTATTGATAGGGCCCATTTCATTTCAATTTTCAAGAAATGTAAGCCTGAAGAACGGTCTAAAATTGAGGTCCGAAACATCGCTGTTCATTATGCAAACGTTTATTATACGAAATTCCATGATTTGAACGAAAAATATCTTTCATTATGTGAGAACTGTTTAAATACAATATGACTCTCAATAATAAAAATAATGTTTTATAAATAGTGTTAAAATAAGGTTTACGCTTTGGAAGCACAGATGCATGTGTCTACTCACCGAGCCACTGTTTCAATTATGCGGGAAATTATGCCCGTGAATTCTACGACTCACCTGAAACAAAACAAAACAAAAAATATAGAACTCGAAATGTGCTGTTAATTCAATTAATATAACCTCTAAAAATTAAATTAATGGATTAAAATGTATATCATATTCATAAACAAATGTACAAGCATGTTGATACTAAAAATGAGAATATATTGTTGCATTTCAAACGTTTTAAAATATTCTCTGCACCAAGTGAATTACTACACACACACAAATACATATAATTTTTATAACAAACTTGTTTTAAAATTCTGTTTGATTGGAAAGATGTGAAAATTAATGCGCAATAAAAGTTGGTAAAGGTAAAAATTTAGAGTATCTTTATTTCTTGGCCACAGTACTATTTTTATTTGACACCGCGTAATTTATGGGAGAGAAATTCCCATGGGAGCCCTTACTGTCCCGCGTCACCGCTTTGGATATTTCGTTCGCTTCATTTTCGTCTAGCGAAGTCCGCTCTCCAACGTCCAAGTAGATCTCAGCCTCCTAGGGCCGAATTCATAGTCGACACTTAAGGAATAAGAGAATCCTCAAGAGATAAGTGCTTTCTCAAAATAAGTGCTCACTTATAGGCCTTTGTATTTCATAGACGTTCCTTACGACCGCGGAAAGAGTGTTCCCTTAAGCAAAAGGGAAATGTGGCAACTTGGCATTGGCGGCAGCTGATTCGAAGTTCTTGGTAACCGAGTTTACACACACACACTCCTTTTGGTACAAAGAGCGTCCAATTTGACAGGGGGAGTGGACACTAACGTTGAGTTGACGCGCGCAGCAAAATTAAAAATTTTGGAAACACCTGAAAGAATGAAGTTGCATAAAATCTTAATGCAACGAGAACTTTTAATAAAGGTGACATCGGCAGTCCTCTTTTCGTCATTGGGACTTTCTCGATCATGGGCACAAGTAAATCCACAACTGTGGCTTTATTAAAACGAAACCGCTTTCGGAACTGTTCATCATTATACATTTCCAATGGATTGCTTCCATATCTAATATATCTATTTGTAATTCGCAGGATGTGTTGAGTATAAAACTCAAAATATTCGGTACCGGTAGCGGTAGCTCAGTGCATCAACTGATGTCACTGCAGCGCCTCTAACCGGGAGGTCCTAGGTTCGAGTCCTGACGGCGGCAGGATTTTCGACTCTTAGCTGTTCAGCTAGGTTCGCGCGCGGGCCACGGACCGCGCGCGATCTGTCCTTCCTCTTCCATGTCCTATCCTCTCCCCTTACACACACACACTTACACTAACATGCACTACACTACCACATATTCCGGGTGACCGGTTGGGAAGTTAGAGTTTGTCCCGACTGGGGCGGTGCCCGACTGGTGGGAGAGTCCTGGTTAGGGGGAAGCCCCACTAGCCGACGGTAGGTCGGCGCCGGATCTCGCCATCCAGCGGGGGAAGATCACCGCCATCTCCCGAGAAAAAAACATGCACTACACTAACGGGACTAATGACCAAAGTAGTTGACGCGCCCGGAAACACGAAAAAATCAATCAATCAATCAAAATATTCGGCCAAGTAATTATCCATAACACGCTTCACAAATGGATCGTTTTAATTTGACTACTTAAAACAAATTTTTAACTAAAACACCAACAAAACGAATTCAACTGTAGGTGAACGCCACGTAAAAATATAACCTAAATTGGTAACGACTGACGAGACGAGACAACCGTAAGGGCCATCTGAGGGCCACTTAAGGGAGCAAGCTGCCTTGCTCATACGAATGAGTGCGTACTTAAGACTTCACTCAAGGGGTGTTTATGAATATGATTCGTTCACTTAAGGGAACACTCAGTTTAAGTGTCGACTTTCGGCCCCTAGTCTCTCAATTGTCGCAACCTATCACAGAAACGAAAAGCCATTCATTATGGCCGGCGTTCGATCAGGATTTGAACACTCCGCCAATCAAAACAAATCAGTTGTACCAAAAAATGGCGTAAGAGTACTTCTATTAAAATAAAAAAAGTATTTATTATTTATATGATTTTTTCTTCTATCACTAGCAAGGTGGTATTACAACAAATATCGAACGATATAAAAATACACGAAAAATATAAGAAATAACGGTATAAAATCCTGAGACGCGTCCGTTACTTGCTCTTAATCGGCCTACTTGCTTCAACCCTTAAGTCTCTGTTGAGGGTCATTTATGACCTCAGACACAAAGAAGTTTCGCAACATTTAAAATTATCCATGTGAACTTCTTGTAGATATGCTATTTATGTCCAGATTTCTATGTGTTGGGAACTTTTCAGTTTTTTAAGTTTTCTTGGTGTAAAGTAATTTGAGTTATATGCGGTTGGGGTAAAAAATGATCCCAAACAATTTCACGTTACCCGTTGAAATTATAAGAAAAATTCCAAAAATGTGTGTCCATTTCCGTTTTATATTATGTGTTTTCTGTGTGATAATCTGGCGTATTTATTAATTACGAGTTAGACGCCCTATATCAAACAATCTCATGCTGGTATGATAGACACTTATGTATATACCGTAGGAACATTATGTTTGACCAGTATATGTATTAGTAAGTCCTGATGATGGAATAAAATATTCCGAAACGTTGGCAAACTAGTGTAATTCATTAGTTGACCGATCCCCTGATCCATTATCCTACCACTTATTAACGGTCGTGATTTCTACAATAGACACTTATGTATATACCGTAGTTACGAGGATATACTAGGAATGTTTGTTTCTGGAAATAATATTATTTTTTGTTTCTTTAGTACGATGTAGTAAATGAAGCAAATAAATAGCATCTTTTCTCAATTAATAATTCCAGAACACATTCATGCATGAAATACTTGAAAACTATTGGATCAAACGTGTGGGGTCCAATCTGATACAAACAGAATGCGCGTAAGTAACGGATTGATTGATTGGTGATTCCGGACGCGTCAACTATTGAGGTCAGTGGTCCCGTAAGTGTAGTGCATGTTTTTCATCGGGAGGTGGCGGTAATCTTCCCCACTAGATGACGAGATCCAATGACGGCCTAGCGTCGACTAGCGGGGATTTCCCCAATTAGGTATCTCCAACCAGCGAGACACCGTCCCAGCCGGGACAAGTTCCTGACCAGTCTCCCGACATGTATAGTAGTGTAGCGTATATGTGTCCCGACATGTAGCGTATAGGTCTCCCGACATGTATAGTAGTGTCAATGTGTGTGTGTGTATAAGGGATGAGGATAGGACAAGGAAGAGGAAAGAAGAATCGCACGCGGTCCGTCGGTCCGTGGCCCGTTTGCTAGGGTACTGCTCCGACATTCGCCTGGTGTTGATCGGAGAAACCACGGAAAACTACCGATCAGAGCAGCCGGCCGCTAGGATTCTCCTCCAGACAGCGACTGAATTCGACCCACGGCAAAAGGTAGTGTCGAAAATCTTGCCCACGCCGGGAGTCGAACCTACGACCTCCCGGTCAGAGGCACTGCAGTAACATCAGTTAATGTACTGAGCCACCGCTCATGGTGTAAGTAATGGAGAAAAAGAGTCAAAGGGTTAATAAAATATTCCACGTTAAAAGAACGTGTGAATAGACAAAATGCCCAGGTGACTCCCTTCTGATTCCTCTGCGAAGCGGAGTTCGGGGCAAAGCGGGGGAGGAGGGGAGGGGAGGGGAGGATGCGATGTTGGAATGTTGGCAGCGGCACCGGACGACGTGCAATGAATGGCGATGGCGGCGGTCCACTTGGGGTGGAGGTGTAGGAAAGCAGAAGGCGCTCACGAAACCCTTTCATCCACCCCTTCATCCACTGCAAAACTTATTTCGCCAATGGGAGCTAGTGGAACACATACTTTCTCGCAATGTTTCTATATTAGCGATTTTCGAAAGTTCAGACTTCACAGTTCAAAATTCAGATCAACGAAAATTAGACTTGCGCCATTTTTTTTAGGCATTCCTTCTTCTAGCCGTGGAAAAAATTTCAAGAAAAATTTTGAGAGTGTTTTGAGAAAATATTTTGAAACTATCTCTTACGAACTTTCTAGATACATTCCCGGATAGATTTCCTCATAAATATTCTCATATTCTTCATATTCACACGTTTTCGACTATTAAGTATTCTTCTTCTTCCTGACAGGGTTTAGGTCATGTGACCTGTTCCGGCACCCATTTTTTTTCTCGGTCTGCCAATGTCCCTTCTTCCTTCTGTTCTATAGTTCATAGCTATGAATGGAAGTCGGTATGTTGGCATTCTCGATACGTGATTGTACCATTGACACCATGCGGGGTCTATTAAGTATTTATCTGTTCATTTCCTTCTGGATTCCTTCGATTTCCCGGTTTCCATTTTGCTCCTGTTCGCTGTCAGCGCAAGACTCAACTCCTCCCGTCCGGGCAGAGCCGGGTTCGCTCCTCGCGAGATTGGTAGTGCAGGCGCGCGCCGCACGAGGCGCTGGCATCGCCGCCCGCCGCGTCGCCCATTGTTTTCCGATGAGCGTCTTCGGCGAGTAATTGGGGGTATTAGGGCTCTGAATAGAGACGTTTGCACGCGCGGGCAGACAATCCAATACCGGCGCCTCGGGTGGGGAGACGTAAAAATCTCGACCGCACTAAGACGAATTGGTTTATCGTCCCTCTATCCTCTCTACAGATAACAAGCCCAATATAAATGAATTGCTTGGGGACAGTTACCTCATTGCCACTCTCCAGAATTTTTCAGGAGAAAGAAAACACTGAATTATTTTACACCCGATTCTGCACCAAACGAAAACTTTGGTGTTGCACCCACAGTTTGCGGCGAACATGATGGATTTTTATACCAGTCGATGTGTCGTATAACGTGTGATCAGCATATCTCAAAATCTCTGAAAAATGGGTACAAGAGGTTTCTGCACGAAGCGATGCAAATGAATTTGGACAGTTTATAGAAGCCATCGACGACGGATCCCGTAAGTGTACAACTGCAGGAGACGGAATTACCCCTTGGTCCTCAAGAGAAAAAACTAGTGGTGCAAAAACGCGCGAACTTTTTCGTCCTTATTTTCACCGAAAAGTACGCAAAAACTACTCAAATTTTCGAAAAATTATACATGACCTTATTTCAAAATCTGTCTTTAGGAAACAGATTTTATGAAGGAAAAAATCACTATCTTTAAAATTTTGTTGTAAGACGAGTCCAGAAAAATTTGAACTTTTGCAATTATAGAGTTTTCAATGAACGTACGACCTGCACCACTCTCTTAAACGTCCACACACTATCCAACAACAAACTTAAATCAAAAAGGATGGAGCCATTTTTTGAAAATTTGGAAAATGTCTCAAGGCTTTCATGTAAGGAACCCTGAAAATTTAAATATCGGTTTCAAATTCAATGGTCCGAGACATCAGACAGATCGACTGGGGGATATCAGTTTTGGAGAAAATCGGCTGAACGGTATAGCCGCTAGCATTGTTCACAGATGGGCAGAGAGACGTGTTTGCAGTCATTTGATTTTTCAGTAACTACGAGCCACAAAATATGGATTCTGGGTACACCAACATCTAAAGGGTTTTGTTCTATATTTAGCAACTGGATTTATCTACTTTTTCGTTACAAATGCCCTGTAATAAGAGTTTTTCTGCCGAAAATTCCTTGTTTTCTGGTGCACGATTACATAACTTTCTCTTCTTCAAAAATAACATCGTAAGGCGAGAAAGTAAGCCAAATGGACAGTAAGAAATCGAACAGAAACCCGAAATATATATAAAACTAAATTGAAATAATGAAGACACATTATCTTCGACGATCTTTCACGAGTGACTATTTGATTTTCTATACAATTTAGTTTCACCGCTTACCACTAACAGATCGTTTACTCACACACAGTACCGCGCCTATATTTTTGTAATGCTAAGTTCAGGAGCTGAGCATTTCAATTTATTGATTGATGATTCCTATCTGCTAAGGTCATTAGTCCCGTAAGTATAGTGCATTTTTATCGCGAGAACCGGGGGAGGTGGCTCAGTGCGTTAACTAATGTCACTGCAGTGCCTCTGACCGGGGGGTCCTAGGTTCAAGTCCCGACGGCTGCAGGATTTGCGACCGTAGCTTTTCAGCTAGGTCGAATTCAGTAGCTGTCTGGAGGAGAATTCTAGCGGCCGGCTGCTCTGATTGGTAGTTTTCCAAGGTTTCTCCGATTAACGACGGAGCAGTACCCTAACAAACGGGCCACGGACCGCGCGCGGTCTGTTCTTCCTCTTCCTTGTCATATCCTCTCCCTTTACACACACACACACACTTACACTAACATGCACTACACTACCACATATTTCGGGAGATCGGCCAGGAGCTTAGAGCTTATCCCGGCTGGGGTGGTTCCCCGCTGGTGGGAGAGTCCTAGTTAGGGGGAAACCCCACTAGCCCACGGTAGGTCGGCGCGCGATCATTCCTTCCTCTTCCTTGTCCTATCCTCTCCCCTTACACACACACTTACACTAACATGCACTACACTACCACATATTCCTTGAGACCCGTCGGGGCGATAGAGCTTGTCCCGGTTGGGGCGGTGGTCCGTTGGCGGGAAATACCTGGTTGGGGAAAACCCCGCTAGTAAACGGGAGATCGGCGCCGAATCTCGCCATCCAGTGGTGGAAGATCACTGCCACCTCCAGATAAAAACATGCACTAAACTTACGGAAGTAATGACCTTGGTAGTTGACGCGCCCCGAACTCACTAATTTTCAATCAATCAAACAATGAATTATCGCGAGAGGTGGCCGTGATCTTCCCCCTCTGGATGACGAGGTAAAACGCCGACCTCTACGACAACTTGCGGGGTTTTCCCCAACCACGTATCTCCCACTAGCGAGGTACCGCCGCATAAGCCTCCTCGACACTAATCTCGTCAAAAGACGGATGTATTTTCGTACGAGCGTACTACGATACTAAATATATATTCCGTTTACTTTTATTTCCATTTACTACTCGCTTTGAAATTATGAATGGCACTCGCGAGTAAGTAGATTTTATTTGCTCGTGAGAATTGATCCGTTTAGTATTAGAGAGGCTAAAATAGATTTCATTCGCTCATACAAATTGGTCCCTTAATTAACTCTCTTGTTCCATAAATTACTATGTGTCGGACCTCACTATTAGCAACATCTGAAAAGTATAGCTTCCGTTTTTGGTTTTAAAGTCTCCAATTAATCGTGCATATTCAAAGTCTTTAATGAGAAATACGAAAATATAGTATTAAAAACATGAATGCGACCCAATAGAGCTGGATTTGAATATGAGAATCGTGACTAAAATAACTTCCCGAAATAACTGCATGTAGCCAATAGAACTGCAATATTACAAACGATAAAATCGAAAATAATTGTTAAAATAGCTATGCTTTTTAGAAGTACGTGCACACAAGCCTTGCATTTACATTACATTTTGGTCGCAATAACAGATGTTACGTGCCGATTCAATTTAAATCGCACTGCAGCATTTTCGCTGACTCGAGGTCGTTTGTAGCCCATACACACATTCTGGGAGATAGCAATAGCATATAGATGGCTTCTTCATGAAACTGGCTATGAAAACGTTTAACGATGAACAAAGTATTAAAATTCTTCTGCGGGAAAATTAGTTCCCTAAGATTTAAAAACGACTGGAAAATATATCGCTACAGTTTTAGCTTGAAAAAAATATTTTCATTGTGCTTTCTATTTCATTCGTTGATCATATTAAATTAAATAGTCTTTCACTTCTACACTTTTATGGTTAAAAAAGGCGTAGTTTTCTGGATATATAATTGAATTATGACTATCGCAAGGTACAGTATTCTGATACTGTGAATAACTTACAGCTACAGAGATAATAGAATCAATAGTTTTAACTGAACTTAACATGTTTATTCCGCTTATCCAAAAGAATTCAGAAAAATGTTTTTCCGGATCACTCGCTGGCTTCTAAATTTAGGAGAAAACAAGTGAAGCTCTAAACAAGCTTGTCCAAATAAGAATAGGGAACATGTGAATATTTGTACTTCGTATCGACAGACATGATGAAAATTTTATCGAAAGGCAGGGGGCACTAAATTACAAAATACTCTCACGCTCATTTTAATGGTAATGAATTGCAAAACATATCAAACGATACACAATAGTACTACGAATTTAGTTCAAAGCCATCAGATTTGACATTTAAAACTATTCAAGCGGTCGCGACTTTTTGGAGCACCACTGTAATATTACACTTGTTAAGTGAACAGACAACAGAGACATACTTTTTAAGAGAAATACATGAAGAAGAAACGAAGATGGAGAAATGAAAAAATGAAGAACAAGAAAAAAAAGAAAAATGAAGAAGAAACGAGGAACAAGAAATAAATAAATGAAGAAACGGAGAACAAGGAAGAGATAAGAATAATAAAGAAGAAACGAAGATAGGTAAATGAAGAAACGAAGAACAAGAAGCAAAGAAGGAGAAATGAAGAAGAAACGAGGAACAAGAAAGAAGAAACGAAGATAGAGAAATGAAGAAACGAAGAACAAAAAACAAAGAAGGAGAAATGAAAAAGAAACGAAGGAGAAATGAAGAAACGAAGGAGAAATGAAGAAACGAAGAAGGGGAAATGAAGAAGAATGGCAGACGCCTGGTGCAGACGCACCGTGCAGTCCGTCCATTGAGCGGAGCGGGGCCTGGAGTACCAGCGGGCGGAGGTTTGTGCGGTGGCTGCGGCTTATTTTAGCTGCGCCCGTCTCCCTCCCCTCCCCCTCCTTCCCCCCCGCCGCTGCCAACCGCGCGCCCACGCACACGCTGACAGGCTTACACACGCGTGCACGCATACAGCGGCCGCCGCCATAGACCAACCAACACCATCGCCGCCAACACAAAATCCAATATCACCACCTACATCATCATCATTGATTGTTAACGATTCCGGGCCCGTCAACTACTGAGCTCATTGGTCTGGTAAGTGTAGTGCATGTTTCTCCATCGGGAAGTCGCTGTGATCTTCCCCAACTGGATGGCGGATCCAGCGCCGACTTTCCGTCGACTAACGGGGTTTTCCCCAACAAGGTATCTCTCACCAACGGTGCACCGCCCCAGCCGAAACAAGCTCTAAGCCCCCGATCGGTCTCCCGGCATGTGTAGTGCATGCAAGTGTGTGTGTGTGTGTGTGTGTGTGTGTGTGTGTGTGTGTGTGTGTGTGTGTGTGTGTGTGTGTGTGTGTGTGTGTGTGTGTAAGGGGTGACGATAGGACAAGGATTCGCCAGGTGTTGACCGGAGAAACCACGGAAAACTATCGATCAGAGCAGCCGGCCGCTAGAATTCTCCTCCAAACAGCGACTGAATTCGACCAAGCTGAAAATCTAGTGTCGAAAATTTTGCCGCCGTGGGGAGTGGGAACCTAGGACCTCCCGGTCAGAGGCGCTGCAGTGACATCAGTTGATACACTGAGCCCCTCTCCCGCTACCACCCACCATCATCACCACCAGCACCATCTCCAACTGCAATACCACCTCCAACATCATCACCACCACCACCACCGCCGACGCCGTCGTCACAGAACTAACATCTTAAAGCAATATGGCATCATGAGAAATTCACGATAAATTCTCAATTGGTGGTTAGTATGACTATTTCGCGATTGAATACGTTATTTAACTTAAATATAAATATTAATTTAGCAAATAAAACGAAAAAGATATAAATTGTAATTTTATCATTTCAGTAATATTAGTTCACTAGTTTTTTGGGATTGTTGGGATGTCTGTTACTGGTCCGAAAACAGATATTCGTGAAACTTAAGTTTTAAACCTAGTTAATGAAGGCTTTTTTTATTTTGAAGTATTTGGAGGATTCACAAGATAATGGCGTTTCTGTAGGTAGGGTTGAAAATATCACAACATGCTACATAAAAGTTGGTAGTAAAGAGCAACACAGAGGAAAATTTTTTTAAGTGTGTCTATTACTTGCCCTTTACCCTAATATTGCCCTAATTCTTTGCACTAATATTACCCTAATTCTTCCGCAAAATTTTCTACAACTACAGTTTATTCTTTCTCCAATTTGCTTAACACTTCCATATTTTGTTCCCTAATTTTTTAAGAGATTAAAAGCACACAAAATTAGTTTGTGTTCACTTCTACAATCGCTCTTTTCATTCTTTTGTACGCAAAACTACATAAACATTAAAAGGCGTTTTTGTGTGTGTATGTGAATTAGGTGTTATTAAATGTAACTAAGAATAAGTTGTTAGTCACATTCATTTGAAAATCGGTATTCCCACGCTTAAGAATTTAAATGTGAGAAGTCGAACGTAAGATCGAAACCGTGCTTCTGTATAGCATTACTCACAGTTCGGTTTTCTCCATATTTACTTGAAGTTCAAGTTCAATAAGTTCCCAAACAATACTGTTCGTAGGTTTTTCCAAATTTATTTTTAAAATTACGTTAATAAAAATGGAAATTGAATTACTTAGCTCTATTTGGACGGCGTTTGTTTAATTCCCGGCGTACTCACTAAGATGGCAGCGCGAAAGTACGAAAAGAATGCGTTTTTGGAAATTTCTCAGAATCTTCGTGCCCGATCCGAAAACAAATTCTCAGTTGCCCTTCAGGAGATCGAGACGCGTCGAATGATACCTCGTACATCTCGATTGGTGCACGAGAAGTGGTCTAACCGTGAATGATGGATCCGTACCTAGGCAGGCACGCACACTCCCAGTTACCTATAGAAACATACCGGGAACGGTGGCTCAGTGCATCAACTGATGTCACTGCAGCGCCTCTGACCGGGAGGTCCTAAGTTCCCACTCCCCACGGCGGCAGGATTTTCGACACTAGCTTTTCAGCCAGGTCGAATTCAGCAGCTGTCTGGAGGAGAATTCTAGCGGCCGGCTGCTCTGATCGGTAGTTTTCCGTGGTTTCTCCAATCAACACCAGGCGAATGCCGGAGCAGTATCCTACCAAACCGGCCACGGACCGCGCGCGATCTGTCTTTCCTCTTTCTTGTCCTACCCTCTTCACTTACACACTCACACTAACATGCACTACACTACCACATATTCCGGGAGATCGGTCGAGAGTTTAGAGCTTGTCCCGGCTGGGGCGGTGCCCCGCTGGTGGGAGAGTCTTGGTTAGGGGGAAACCCCGCTAGCCGACGGTAGGTCGGTGCCGGATCTCGCCATCCAGCGAGGGGAAAATCACCACCATCTCCCGAGAAAAAAACATGCACTACACTAACGGGACTAATAACCGAAGCAGTTGACGCGCCCGGAAACACGAAAAAAATCAATCAATCAATATAGAGACAATATAGGACAGTTCCCTCTTCTTCCATGCAACCGATGAAAACAAGTTCCCACTAGCGCTCCTAGTGTCAGAACCTGGTAATTCAGCACCAAATAGAAACGTCACTGTGATTGTTATGGAATAAATACATTTTCTTAAATCAATCCAGCGAAATGAGACTAATTTTTACCTACTCTCTTTGTGATTTAATTATATTGAAGGGCTCAAATTAAGGTAAACAATAAAGTACAAAAGTTATTCTTGAAATAAATAAAACATAAAGTGGTTACAAATGCAAGATTTTTCTTGCCTTAACACTTGCTGTGATACATTTAACCTTTTTTTCATTTGCTTTTTTTAAAAGCACGATATCAATATACTAATACCTCTGCTTACATACAGATTAGTATACTCCTTACATAAAATATTCTCCAATTGAATATTAACGATTTGCATTCATTGCTTTTTGACGTCAAGTTTACTTCGAGGTAAACAACTTAAAAAGTAATATTTAATCCTAGTAAAAAACATTTAATCTTAGAAAACAAACTAACAGCCAATTTATTTCGATAGAAAAGGATGACATTCACATACTAATTAATCATAATATGCGAGTTTCTTTATCGAATGTGGATGGGAAGCAAAAATAAAGTATTCCTACAGCCATAATGTGGCAAGGTACTGCACAACCAGCCACATATATAGGACACAACATTTTCCAGAAATCGAGCAAAAAGGCAATCAAGTAAAAATAAATTAAGCAGAAAACAAACACCTATTATTGTACTGTATTGCACTGTACAAGTTTTTACCAGGTTCTGCCCCTAGATGGAGCTTGCATCAGTGTTTCACGATATATCGCGAAGTGTCTTGTATTGTCTCTATATTATTTGCAGTTACTCAAATACTGTATAGGGCTGATGAAACGTCTTAATTTCGGTGCGCCCTGGAACGATTTGATGTAGGGCATGGTAGTTATACTAAGAAAAGGAGACGAAATAATTTGTTATGAAATAAAGATACAGCGAATAATTAATGACTATAAAAATAGAAAGGCATAATTTATCCTGATCTTTATTTAAGCTAACCCCGAAAAGCTTCACGTAAGATTGATATCTTTTTGTACAAATTTCTATATTACCGTTTATGCTTGATGTATTTGAAACCATTCAATTGCACTGTTATTTTAGGTACATATAGTCTACATTCACGAGATATGTTTACCAATATGAGGAGAATTAAAAATAAATGTTTAATACAGCAGAATTTTGCTTCCCTTTGCCACATCTTTTGAGCGTTCCCGTAATAAAAACAAATATCAACCATTGCTGTGTTTTTAACCTGTTACTCCACAGTTTCGGATTGAGTTTTTTAGCAGCAAAAAACAAAAGCCATTCCACATAAAACACGAGTCATATGGTTTATTTTCCGTCACGGATCAATTTTTCGAAAGTTATTCGCTTCAATTATCAAAACCAGCGCAGGAATAAACAAAATTTTATTCATAAATAATTTCCTTCACTGGGTCACTAACGGAAAGCATTTAAAAACATCATTTCATATTGCCCATTCGGTTTTTTTGAAAACTGGTATATCACATTCCCACTGAATTAAAAGCTTCGTGATTACATTAACAAAACGTACGAAACGAATTTTTTCCATAATTGGTATGTTTTTTTTCTGGACTATGAAATTACACAAAATGTATGTACTGCAGAAGCTAGATGCAACACTATTTAACGTTTATATCTTTAGCAAACAAAAACCGTTCACCAAAAGTAATAACAATGAATATTAAATATATACGCTTATTAAATGTAAAAGAAGCAAGATATACTTTTCAAAATAAACAATACGCAAAAATGTTTTCAAAAGCTGATAAAAAACTTCCAAAACCTCCCAAACAAGCTTTACAAATGATTAGGGATTTATATTAACGCATGGTCCCAATAAATGTCATCATGACTTTCCGAGGGTCTTGAAATTTACGGCTGAAGCCACTCATACTAACGCCCTCATCAAATGCGGTTGCGATCTGCCACGCAAACGCTTCCCAACTGCAGCTTCTTTTATTTCGCTTCGCTTTGCAAGTCGACACTTGAGTGACGTTCCCATCCGATACAAAGCGCAATACGCTATAAAACATATTGACGCTTTGAGTGTGCAATAAATATTGTCTGGCCGTTTTGTGACCAGTCAAGTCTGGAATACAACACGCAGTTCCGAAAGTGTGAAAATTTGCGGTTTCGTGTCAAAGTTAATTTAATTTTCTATAAACGCAGATACATTTTTAAGAGAAGGCAAAAATCTCCTTCGGTTGCAGAGGGGTATTATCCCAAATTTAAAATAATTATATAAAAGTGTTAATGAAATAAAATACAAATCTGAAAGTGTGGAATAATTTTTACCATTCAAATCTCAGAAGAAACATGGAGTTTCGAAAGTGTGAAATTTCGGTCTCTCATTTCAAATTCAAGTTGGTAGATCCGAGAAAACCGAAATTTAACTTTGACTAAATCTACAGTTTTTAACTACAGTAAAAATCTTCTTTTAGTTCCGGAAATAACGTCATATGATTTCAAAAATGTATACAAAATATATAATAGTTCTTAATTAAAAACTAATATTGGCAAGATAACCTGGGACTAGGCAAATCGTTGATGTGACAAGCTGTTCTAAACGTGTGACATTGGTTGGTTCCATTTCAGATATTTTTTCTGGTCTTGGAAATCCAAAATTATCATTATTATTATTATTATCATTATTACTATTATCATTATCATTATTACCATTATCATTATTATTATCATTATCGTTATTAGTAGTAGTAGTATTATATTAATAGATATAATTATTTCATTTTTTGTAAATCTTCAATTTTAAACAGGAAAAAAATTAAATGATGAATTCATGAATTACCCCCCAATCCATTTTCAGAATTAAAATTCGTATAATCATTACCGGTAACAAATTTTCGTTGTTATTATGTGTGGGTAATAGAGTAACAAAAGCGTATCACGTAGCAAAGTTTCAAAATAAGTTTGCATTTTAATGTAAGTTAATTTTGAATTGCATCGTCTTTGTATTTCTTGGTGTGATTAATGTTTCTAGGCCCGATAACTAGTATGGAAGTCCTGTAAGTGTAGAGTTAGTGTAGGTTTTATCCCGGATTGATTGATTGATTGTTAGTGATTTCGAAGCGGCAACTACTGAGGTCATTAGTCCCGTACGTGTAGTGCACATTTTTTTCTTCGATAGATGACGGTGATCTTCCCCCGCTGGTTGGCGAATCCGGCATCGACCTACCGTCGACTAGTGGAGTTTTCCCCAACTAGATATCTCCAGCGGGGCACCGCCCCAGCCGGGACAAGCTGTAAGCCGCGACCGCTCTCCCGGGATGAATGGTAGTGTAGTGCATGTTAGTGCAAGTGTGTGTGTGTGTGTGTGTGTGTGTGTGTGTGTGTGTAAAAGATGAGGATAGGACAAGGAAGAGGAAATAAAGATAGCGCGCGGTCCTTGACCCGATTGTCAGGGTACTGCTCCGGCATTCGCCTGGTGTTGCTCGAAGAAACTACGGAAAACTACCGGTCAGAGCAGTTGTCCGCTAGAATTCCTCTCCAGACTGCGTCAGAATTCGACCTAGCTGGCAAGCTAGTGTGGAAAATCTTGCCGCTGTCGGGACCCGACCCTAGGATCTCCCGGTCAGAGGCGCTGCAATGGCATCAGTTGATGGATGCACTGTGCCACCTCTCCCGGTTTTTATCCCGGAAGATCCTAGGTTCGAGTTCTGAAAGCGGCAGGATTTTCGACACTAGCTTTTTCAGCTAGGGCGAATTTAGTCGCTGTCTGGAGCTTTCTAATCTTTTCAGCGAGTCCTGGGGGGGGACCCCACTAGCCGACGGTAGATCGGCGCCGTATCTTGCCATCCAGCGGCGGAAGATCACCACCATCTCCGGAGAAAAAAATCCACTACACTAACGGGAATAATGATCAAACCAGTTGACGCGCCCGGAAACACGAAAAAATCAAACGTCAGCATGCAGAGGATTTTCCCCTCCAGCTGACCTAGGGTGACACCGCCCCAGCCGGTACAAGCTCTAAACGCCCGGCTAGTCTCCCGACATGTATGGTAGAGTAGTGCGTATAAGGGGAGACGTGCAAATAAAAATGAAATGAGGAGATCGCGCCCATATTATTGTTTATTTTAAAAATCTCTAAACAAAGTGGCTTACAAGCGGCAGCTGGGTAGAGTGAAGGTTGGAAGCACCCGAGCACTGTAGCTATCCTCCGCCATCCATCTTAAAGGCTTCCACAGACCGGCGCGGTAGATCCGCAACGGGTGCGGCGCGGAAAGTTCCGAGCTAGACGCGGCCGCGGAATTCGCGAGTCCGTTCACACCGGAGCGTCAATTATGAGTCAGCGTTTGGTGACGATATTCATCCAACAAAGAAGAGGTTTCCGCTTTTATTCATCCAGGGATAGAAATGCCATGTTGTTCAAGTGCGTTTTCTGAGCACGTGCAGTTTGTAAAGTAGTATTTTCCTTCTTCATTTACGATTTCCCTCAAATTGTTAATATAGATTTTAGGAAACGTAAAAAGGTGTCCATAATTTTGATCTCGGAAGTAAAAAATTAAGCAAACTTTCACACCTACATGCCACAAAGGATAAACTCTTTTAATTTACTTTTACTAAAATGCTCAGTGCCTCTTTTGATGAAATTTTGAACAACGTTTTATGGTGCACACACACGCACAAACACAGAGACATTATGTTATTTCTATTATTCTATTCTATTATTCAATATAATTATAAATCTACTGAAAATATTTATTAGGAAAATGTACTACATTTTAAAAAGAAAAAAAATTATATTCGAAGTTTAATGTTATTTAAAATTAATTAAATTACTGAACACAGAAGTATTTTTTCTGACCGTTCTGTCGTGCCAGATTGGTTGGTGTGCTGAAAATATTCGAGGTCTGACGAATGTTTGCTTTGCTTTCCACAGCGAAACTGAAGTGGCAGCGGAAAAAATGCCTCCGACCGCGAATGGAAATCCGCAGCGAATAAAACGCTGCCAATCCGCTGCCGCGCAGGTGTGAACCTGCTCAGAAGCCAACAGGTGTCGCAAACTTTCCGTTGCGGACGTTCCGCGTAGGTAACGGATGTTCCGCGCCGGCCTGTGGGGGCCTTAACATCACTTTTGTGGCTAACCTAAATTAGAGGGTTAATAATTCTATAAAAATTAAGTTAGGATATGTTGTTTCTCTTCTGAGTTGAATGGAGGATCGCTGATGGGGATTGAATATAATTAATAAAATAGAAATGAATGAAAAGGAAAATAAACTAATATACTATGGTGTGAATTTAAGTTCCTAAGATGACTTCTTGGCTGTCCGGGTGACGCCGCGTAGTGGGCCTCAGGGCATATATGCCCTGAGGAAGCCTGCGACATGTCAGGCGAAACGTCGGCCTCTCAGCCTACGACGCGGCGTCGCCCGGACAGCCAAGAAGTCATCGACTCGAGCCGCGGAAGCTTACGTGTACATTTAAGCTACTAAATCATACTATTTACAAAGCTAGCTAATCTATCTAAATATAGTATCAAATGTAAATCAAGAAAATAGGGAGAGGGCCACGCTAACGTTTACAATTTTAACTAACCTTACACCAGTAAATGAACCTATTTTACACGGCGTAGCGCATACTATCGAAGTGATTTTACCACAAGCAAGGAGGATTGTACATGTATGACGACACTAAAATTTGCTATTTAGTTTCCTATCTAAGATATGTTACCAACCGTACTATCTAATATTTATTTACATTTTTTCTAAGGCTTTTATCCAGCCAACAGCCGGTTACCCTTTACGTCCCGATGGGACGCATGTTTGACCATACACTAGACCTACACACTTGCGGGCTCCTCTGATCTGGGGTGAGCAGAACGCGAGGCCCTCCGCGACAACACACACACACAAAGTCAAGGGACAAACAACCATGCCCAAGGCCGGACTCGAACCCGCGACCCTTCGGACCGAAGCGCTGAGTCGGTACTCGCTCTTAGCCACCTCGACCATTCAGGTCGGCTTTACATTTATTTACAATGTCTAATTTAGGTTCTGTGTCTGGATCGGGGGCTGCTCTGTGTGTATGGCTACGGCCGCCGAGATGAGGGTCCAGCCGGAAGGGTCCTGATCGACTGTAGAGAGGGGTCCACTGATCGGCCGACGGGATGACTCGACAAACAGGGGGGACATGATCACGCCCAGTCCATAGCCCGTTTGTGAGGGTAATTTCCCAGAATATTAGTGAAAGAGATCGGGAAAACCTTGGAAATCTATCCATCAGTGGAGATGGCCGCCAGAATTATCCTCCATACAGCGGTGGAATTCGACCTAGCTTTATCGCTAATGTCGAAAACCAAACAATGTGGGGTCTAGAACCTAGGTTTTCCCGGTTAGAGTCGCTACACAGATAGCAGAACTGCTAATCCAGATCTAATTCAGTTGGTGTGTGTGTGTGTGTGTGTGTGTGTGTGTGTGTGTGAGTGTGAGTGTGAGTGTGTGTGTGTGTGTGTGTGTGAGAGAGAGAGAGAGAGTGTGTGTGTGTGTGAGTGTGAGAGAGAGAGAGTTGAGAGGTGTGAGAGAGAGAGAGAGAGAGAGAGAGAGAGAGAGAGAGAGAGAGTTGTAATGAAATTAGAGTTGCTAAGTCACGTATTGGCAAACAATTAAATGCTATTTTATTGTCAGTTTACTTCGTTTTTTACTGCTGTTGTTTTTTCATTCTTGTGTGTATGCGTTTGATGTGATTAAATTTGAGATTTCAATGAAAATTCCGATACAAAAACTATGCTTTATTATTTTATTTGAAATAATTTTAAAAATCACTTTAACAAATTAATTGTTTTTTAGGGAGTTTGTTAATCCCTGATGCTTTTTAGAGGATAAATAGCCAACCCTCGTAGAAACGGAGTAAAAGACAGCTGTGTCATCACTGAAAACTGTGATACGATTTAAAGTGCAGCAACACAACTCGCGACCAACCCAAGAAGGACACAAAATTACTTGCCTCTTTCTTCTCTTTGCGCACTCCCTTGTGACACATCAACTGTCGAAAACAAACAAATACTTCCTTTCTTCCATAACAAGCCTTCTTTTAAAGTTAACCACGAGCTAACCACTTTCGTAGAATAACAAACACAAGCACGATAAAAGTTTCGAGTACACAGTAGGATCTCACACTAAATAGCGTCCCTTGTGGAATACACACAGTGAACTATTTTCATACGAAAATATCGTTATAAATGAATCACATAGCGTAAACTGAAAAAAATTAAAATTTAACCTGCTTCGGAGGTAGAAAATAATCACGAAAAATCTCACCAATCTCGTGATAATACGTCAAGCCCATGTTTTCATAATATACAGCCGTATCAAGACAAGCACATTGGTCAAACCCAAAATTCTGCGGAGCCCGAAAGAGTAATAAGTAGAGCCCGGATGTTTGGCAAAATGCCTTTTTTATTTCTCTAATTTTAGACTTTCAACAATAACAATCACTTCATTGTACTTCTGGAGTTATTTCAATACATTTTCATTTTTATACTTAGATATTTTAGCTTATGAAGTCTACTTTTGGTATTTTGCCTTACTTTTGCTTTTTTCTTCCTTTTTCATCATTATTTTCTTTTTTTCTCCTGTCGCTGATCTCTATCAAGTTGGAAACAAACCTGCAAGCCTGAACATCACGAAGGCACGGTCGTGTTTGGTCTTTCTGTGGAAGTTGAGTCTTCAGAGTGAAGTAGTGTTACAAATCTAAATGAGAAAGGATGATAAACCAGTCAAGATTTTTGATTTTTCCATTGATACCGTCTGACCTCGTTCATTCATAAGGAATCCCTTTCTATAAGGGAATAATACCTCCGATTTCTTTTTAGGACAGTGTTCTGTGTATGGCTGGGACGGTGCCCCGCAGGTGGGAGACCTTTGGTTGGGGAAAGGCCTGTATCCGACGTATATGTCGCCACTGGATCTCGCCATCCCGCTGGGAAAGATCACCGCTACAACATGTGATAAAAATATGCACTACACTTATGAGATTAATGACCTGAAGAGATGATGCGCCCGGTTGATTGATTGATTTTTTCGTGTTTCCGGGCGCATCAACTGCTTTGGTCATTAGTCCCGTGAATGTTTTTTTCTCGGGAGATTGCGGTGATCTTTCCCCGCTGGATGGCGAGATCCGGCGCCGACCTACCGTCGGCTAGTGGGGTTTCCCCCTCACCAGGACTCTCCCACCAGCGGGGCACCGCCCCAGCCGAGACAAGCTCTAAGCTCCCGACCGGTCTCCCGGAAAATGTAGTAGTGCTGTGCACGCTAGTGTAAGTATGTGTGTAAGGGGAGAGGATAGGACAAGGAAGAGGAAGGAAAGATCGCACGCGGTCCGTGGCCCGTTTGGTAGGGTACTGCCTGGTGTTGATCGGAGAAACCACGGAAAACTACGGATCAGAGCAGCCGGCCGCTAGAATTCGCCTCCAGACAGCGACTGAATTCGACCTAGTTAAAAAGCTAGTGTCGAAAATCCTGCTGCCGTCAGGACTCGAACCCAGGACCTCCCGGTCAGAGGCGCTGCAGTGATATCAGTTGATAAACCGGGAGCGGTAGCTCAGTGCGACGCGCCCGGAAACCTCAATGAATGAATCAATCAATCAAGTAGGCAACAATGCTACAATGACAACGGTGTTTTTACCCAGTTATTGTGTACTAATGGCATTTAAAAAGAATAAATTGTAGGGGAAGAAAGTGAATCGACTACAAGAACCTCAATATATTGTGACATAATAAAATATTCGTAACAGGACGCTCCGGTGCGACGCAGCGTCAATATCATTTCGTACACGTCGAGGCGACTGAACTCTCCCGCAAACATCGAAACGGCTCAACGAACAACGACCACCGACGGCGAAACGGCGGCACATCAAAGAGTGGAGCTCCATCAAAGACAACATGAGCGCCAGCACAGAACACCACCCCCCGGCGCTTGTGCATAGAGGGTGTGGCAAAATTCAAAAGGCAAACCTTTCGAAATTAACGCCTCGGATACATGGGGAAGGTAAGCATATGTTAGGAAATCGTATTGTTTTATTGGTGATGTGCTGTTTGCGATCCTAATGTGTATGTAAATGATACTCAGTTTGCCAAGATTTTTATTTGTCCAATCACTGGCTTCCCGATAGTGGATCTGGTGATGATCCCATCGAAAGATACTCATAAAATAATAATAATAATGATAATAATAATGGTAATAATGATAATGATGATAACAGTAATAATAATAATAATAATAATAATAATAATGACGATGATAACAGTAATAATAATAACAATAATAATAATAATAATAATAATAATAATAATAATAATGACAGTGGAGATAATAATACCTATTAAAAAATCGTTGTTAAGGAGATGTAAACAAATGTATATAGTTCTTAACACGTAAAAAGTGTTGGGAGTGAAATAAAATTTACAGTTTTTCAGTTTTTCAAAATTTATTGTAGAATAGAATCGTTTTTTTATACTGCTAATACAACTACATGATGATTTAGATACATACATGCGAATAAAATTAGAAAGTGGTTGATAGCTTGTCACGTGGCAACGCCAAGGACCTAATCCAGCCACAACGAATTGGTTGCGTCATTTGAACAGTACAACAGTTGAACCTTAAATCATAAAGCAAATGGAATCGCATGCCTGGAATGTCGCATAGCTGAGCTTCATATTTAATATTTGTCAGTTGTATTAAAGCGCATTGTGAGAAACAGCGATAGTCAGTAGCTTGTTCTTTTAGTATAGTCGTGATAGTTAATGGCATGTGTGATGATTTATCATTATCAAGTTGAGTGCAAAGGAATGACTAATTAGGTATCGATAAGCAAA